>JUDQ01000053.1:0-113944 GCA_000812075.1 Scedosporium aurantiacum
AAAAAAAAAAAAAAAAAAAAAAAAAAAAAAAAAAAAAAAAAAAAAAAAAAAAAAAGACTCCCAGCAGACGGCGTGATACACGAAAAGAAGCAATTGACTTTGGTTCCAGCTTCGAGGAGATAGAAGCCATCGTCCAATTGCTCCACCATCGGAGTATGTCTAGGCATTGATGTAAGACATACCTATTCCTGTCTGCTCCGAAAGGGGTGTAATGTGAGACCTGGGTGGGTTCGGCAGGTTGGATAGTCGAGATCGAAAGGGTGCCAAAGTCCAAAAGAGAAGCTCAGGGAACGGCTAGTCTGGCTTTGGCGGAGGGTAGAGGATCGTTACAAGGGAATGGGTCGGGACGTGGTCGTGGTCGTGGCGGTAGTCGTGAGATTTCGTGACTCGTACTTCGCCTCGGTGTCCGGGCCGATGGCGGTGGGAGGAATGGTCTCTGCGGACGTTGGAGACGGCTTCGACCGAGTCGATCGGCTTGAGCACCTACTTTGTACTTTTCCGCGTTTCTACCCTCCTTCGCTCTCAGATATACGTCGAGAGTGAGGCTGGCGAAGGGTTAAGGTTGAAACGAAGAAGGGTTGGAGTGGAGGGACGAATTGAAGGAACCGGAGAGTGGATGACTGATGGACGATGAAGGGGGAACGTGAATGAGGTCGTGGGTGGAGGGGGATATTTAAAACAGGATGGAAGTTCAGAAAACTTTTTGGAGCTGGATCCAGGAACCATATCCATACAGGTCCAGTTTCCGAAGATCCAACGAACCAAACGGACGCCGAGCCTTTGCTTCTCGCTGGCGGAGCGTGCGTGAGTACTAGATCTTTGGTTGCTGGTTGCCAATGGGTTGCTACGGGAGATTTTTTGGTAGAGGTGGGGGGACTTTGACGATGGGGGGCAACTGTGGGTGGGAAAGACGCGGCGCGAGGGATGCTCAAGGTACGAACTACGAAGTAGTGTACCTCGAACACGACGAGGTACTTCATAGAGTTGCAGATGGCCGCCAGGTGCCGAATCACGGAGCGGTACATCGCTGCATGGTCCAAGCACGCTTAAAAAAAGGTACGCACCAGTCAGAGAGTCATAAGCGAAGGGTGGTGTGGGTCGCACGCTCCAGTGGTGCCGTGAAAGAAGTATCTCGCACTTCGTACTCGTCAAGTCTGCGTGAATGCCACCTCTGTTCCTTGTTGTAGTGTACACCACACTGCTTCGTATGTACGAAGTACGAAGTACTCATCCCCCCTCCACCACACTGCAGGGTGGGACGGCACCGGGTTATCGAGCTTATACCTAAGACGCGTGCAAGAGCTCATATATACGGAGTAGAAGAATTAAAATTCGTATGCTTGGATTCGCGACATCGAGGTTCTAATGTATGTGACACCGGTACGGATTTTTTTCCTCCTGCCAGTATCGATTGCTGGGCAGCGAGGTGCTTGAACAGGCACATATCCCAAGAGTACATCCACTCATAATAGCTGTCCTTGGAAGTGGGTGGGTACATTTAGTGCTGCTGAACATCGAGCCGTTGCTGGGCTATTATCCAGCACCAATTGCATCTGGCTCTCTGGAGGTACTTCGTAGCCCGTACTTCAGTTCACACATTTTTTGGTCGCATTTTCACCACGGGATCGTAACCGTTGCTTTGACGACTTCTTTTCGCTGTAACGGGCCATACCCATATCATCCATGCCTTGTTTCATACTCACAGGTGATCCAGTCTTACCGAGAAATCCCGCCCCTCATAAGCGCCTTGACACTGCTGGAGCCCTGACCGCCGGGCGACGGAGCACCGAGATTACATCGGCTACTAGTAACTCGTTGACTACGAAGTACGAAGCCGAGTCTGGGCCTCACCAAGAGCTTTTTTTTCAAATTATGAAGCAGTGGGCGTTTGTCGGGTGAATCGCCCTCTCTACCTCGCACGCTTACTTCGCACATCCACTCTACACTAGAGCCACAGACAGAAAAGAGTCCCCATTCAATGTTTTACCATGCAGTGTTAGCTCATCAAAAACACCCCGAATACCAACCATGGTCGAGAAGACACAGGGTCGACATTCCTTTTGTCGACGCTAAAACGTATCGATGCTCCCCTCCGAGAGCCGCTAGCAGGGGTAGCAAGGCTGGCTGTTGCTCGTTGCGGGGGTTGTGGGCATACTTTGTACATACACTACTTCGTACAGACTTGTATATTGATGTTCGTACGAAGTCGTAGTAGTGTATAAGCACTGAGACATTCCAGGATGGAGGAGGCGGTAGTGCGAGGCAGGGCTTCGAGTTCATCTAGGACTTTTTTTTTTCCTTTTTGTATAGACCGCCTCAGCAGCCAATTCTCTTTGCTTCTTTCTGCCAGGGATCTCTAAAATTAATCCGCAATTCGGCCACTTGGTCGCTTCGATTTCTGTCATGGATGATGGAGGAAGACCCTGGCTTGCATGCAACCCAAGGCAGAGGTACGGTGGCAGCAATGTATTAATATGTGCCTTCAATTCAAATGTGGTGGTTGCTGCGGCACACAAATGACGTATCAGCACAAGCAGTTCAATTGATACCTCCACCTCATCGAGAGTCACGATTTACTTCGCACATTGAAGTATAGCGTCCAGCGCCGTCGCTTATGCTGGAACCTAAGCTGGAAATTGTAATAGTAGTCCCTGGTCGTAAACGCGTGAAGACAAGGAAGAAGAAGAAAACCCGCCTCAATAACCCTTGTGTTTTGTTCGATTTAGCCTCGGGATACCCTCCTGTCACGGCTTGAGCCTGTATGAAGTATGCAGCTCAGGGTGGGAAAACACATCCGATCAATGTGTGTAATTCTTGCATCGCTGGGGAAGGGGGCTGTGGCAGGACAAGCTCATCCCTATGCACATCAAGGTAGTGTGACGAGCAGTGTCGGGAACCAGTAATACTGCTGGCTACATAGTTAAGCCACTCCCTTGCACTACCCACTAGTGCTGTTAATGCACCCTATGTTACAGAGCTTGAGAAGGAAAAAAAATGCAGCTGCTATTCTGTATATGTTCCTTCGGTGAATTTACAGGCAGCCTCCACCATCGCCATCTGCAGCTGCTGCACCTTCCCGGTACGGAGTGGAGAAGGTACGCTGCACGCCGACATTGCTAACGTGAGAAGGTGCAAATGTATGGATAGATTCTGGGGTGCCTCTGCTCCACCACTCCGCCCAGTGATGCAGTAATATTGTACAAGTCCACCACACTAGGAAGTACGAAGCATGGCTGGCAGTATTAGTATCTATAGTGTGGTGCAAACTGCAGCCAGCCCGAAGCTCCCTTGCATCGTTGGCAGGGCAAATTGCTACGCTTGGAGATTTTTGGCGCCCACAAACTCGACAGTACCTATTTCGAACGACGCAGGGCGATGTCGTTCGCAGCTCGACTTCCTTTTAGCGAAAGCATCTCCGGCTGACAGTTCCGCCCATGGGCGCTTTTATTCCCCAATGCAGTATTGCAAAGTGGCAAGGGGCGGAAGAGACGGGCAGCGGGCGGCCAGAGAGAGACAGAGGTTGGCCAGGAGTGGGACGGGATCGTTTGAATTAGGAAAAGGACCATCAGTTGAGGAGTGCTGAAAAAAGAGACCCCCGGTCTGCATTCCTTGCTTTCGAACAACGAATCAATGTTGAGCTGATCGCTACCAGAAACAGCCTGAATCTAGTTGCAGCCTTTAGCGACGCTAATGTCTCCCGTGGCATCTGAGGTGAGCCTTGAGCATGGATCGAGGGAGCCCTAGCCCGTTCTGGGAAGCTCCATCGTGGATCTTCAAGATCTTACTGGTTGGAGCTACGTGAGCGAGCGCCTATGCAGATTAACCCTGGCTGGCCTCTCGTCTTCGTTACATACTCCGTGTTTTGATGACTTGCGGTGGTGTTATCTTTCGTCGAAAGAAGCACCTCGGTGACGATATCAGAGCTGGCGATCATCCCTGAGATTCCCTCATAGTTTCGAACTATTGACCGTTTATTGTCGTTTGTGACCGGTCGGTCCTCTCGTTGGCTGGAGATCCTCGAACATGGGTAACGGGAGAGCTGGACAGGTCCAGAGCCACAAATGGGCTTGCGGTTCATTGCTACGTAGGAACGTAGGATGCAGTTCCCTGAACTGTTCTCTGAGATTCTCATCGCACCGTCCATCATTTGGCCCCAACCCTTGGCTCGTGCCGCCGTCATCTCCTTTACATCCCGAGACATATTCTTGTCTGGTAACAGTCGCCAGTCATTAGATGGTCTCAGGTGCGCATTGAGCAAAAAGGAAGCGATGCACAAGACAAGATATAAAAAAAATCAATAAAAAAATTAAATAAAAATAAAAATTCCAGTCCGACAGGCCCAGCGGGGGTAGAGCAACAGCATTGCGTTTGCTTTCATTCTATTCTCAAACCAAGTCGTCAATTGCAAGCACCAATCGTCCCGAGGTTCCGTTTCTGGGTCCAACATTGAATTCTCGACAACCTCTGCTGGCATTAACGGCTTGGTTTAACTCGGGTACAGCCAATAATACTACGAAGACACTGAAAGCCACACGATTCCTGTGGTCACAAGAGTGCACACGATACACGCTAGGAGGAATTTAGCATGGATTATCTTGCTCAATACTACTACACATTCCTCCCTCTTTTTTCATTCACTTTTTTCTTTTTCGTGCCGGTCCACGGACCTTAATGGCATGGAACCCCCGCTCTACCTGATCCACTCAAGGAAGGCCAACGCCGAGTGAGAGGGCCATGTCGTCCTCTGTATGGTCATCTTGCCCAATATCACCAGCAAACCAGCGATCTGCCAATCGATGGACCCGTCCCAGTCCAGCGTAACCCGAGGCCTCTCCCGAGTGTGATTGGTCTCGGGGTTCAGTCCTTTCATCATGGTTGCCCAGCACAGCCTGCCTTGTCAGATATCAATCATATCATAAGTTCAAAGTCTCAATGGCCGGGGTTACGAGCATCCGATTTCAATTCAAACCGTTTTTCGGGATGAATGGGGTTCGTGCTTCGTCATTCACCTGAAGGACCAAAGATGGCGTTTTTGGACGGGCGCTTCCTGATTCCACTGAAGCGACACTAAACAGACGGAGGATCATAGAGATTAATGCGGCTTTTTCTGGAAGGCTTCTTCTCCGATGCACTTTCTGACACCTCTCATCCCGCCCAGGCCGCCCAGACCGCCCCGATCGCGAAATTATGAGCCAAGCCCTACAAGTCGGTTATCTCCAAAATGTGGAAATAAGGCAGCACGGATCACAGATGGCGGTCATAGTGAAATGAAAAGCTAATGGCCGTTCCCGACTGGCGTCTTGGTACAACTCCACCATTTGATCACGCAGCTTCGTTATCATCAAATTCAACTAAAAAAGAACTCTCCGGTCAAGAATGACAGGTTTGACGACTGTCATCCAGCCCAAAACAGACGTCATTCCCGCTCTCTATCCCAGTTCCTAACACGGAGGGCATAAAACGGGGAAGTCCGAAACTATCACTGAACTAGGTTGGTCTGGAGAGATAGCTCCCAGTAAGTCGTCATGGTTGCCCATAACCCCTCTTCTTCCCCCTCCTCCTCCCTCCCACACAGCCTTCGCCTTGGGAGAGACGCGATTGATAGGGCCAAGGTCGAAGGCCTAGTGTGCTTTCTTCGTATAGAGAGGGGAGTTCAAAGCTGATGCAAAGAAAACAAAAAAAAAAAATAATGAAAATAAAAATAAAGACAAAATAAGTACAAAATCAACGCGACGTTTTCTGGTTCTGTTTACCTCCTCAAACACGGTCCTGGGGAAACTCACACCGCTATCTCCAAGTTGCCGCCTGACCTGATACTCAGGTCCAGATGCATCAATCAATCTAGAAGTACAGATTATGAACAGCATTAAACAGAGGGAAATAAAAGTCTCCGCATCTAAGAATAGTGTGGCATAGTCCCATGAGGCCACGAGGGAAGAGGGGAAAGGGGAGGGGGCCTCCTCCTTCTCCGGAAAGTGAGGGGCTAACGAAATCCTCCGTCACCGTTTCGTCTTGATTCCCAAGTCAAGCTCAGTCGCATTGAACCAGGTATCAGAGCTCCCTCCCATCTCATTCCTCCATTCCCCCACATGAAGCCATTTATTTCACTGCCTCAAATAATACCCATGACATTCTTCAAAAAATGCGACGGAGTTACGAAGCTTTGAACGGTTCGTTTTGATTCAGGCTCATCAAACGCCCGTGCTCTGGGCCCCCCTAGCTTGATTCTAAAAATCTTGTTGAGACGTGACCAGTCCATTGCAATGTTCTGCCAAAAAAGCCTTTTTTTTTTTTTCCTTCTCCACCCGCGTCCGTCCGACGTGCCCGAAAAAAAAAGCTGCATTTCGCGACTGAAAGTAAACATTGCCAAGACCAATGTAAACAAGGCCGTGGAAATTTTCGTTAGCTGCATCCACAGAACCGTGTCTTGTCACGGAATCACGTGAATCCGCGTCAAAGTCGGGGATCGTCCGGACTCCGGACTGCACCAAGACAAGATGCGGAGGACGTCCGGATGTCTTGGGCGACTTCCGAATTTTCGGTGGGTAGATTTTTTTTTTTTTTTAAAGGACTTGGTACCGGGAACTTTGAGAGGCAGACACTCAAAGAAACTCTGGATACAGTAAGAAATTGTCGCACGGGAATCGTTGCTGAGCCTACTTCGTACGCTCGTCAAGCGGTATTAAATGAATAGCTGTGCTGTATAAATTATCCTCTTTAGCCCTCCCGCCTCCTCCGCGAACTGGTCCTGAATTTCGTTGGACCTCTCGCTGGCTCCACACCGGACGATCTTAGACTGGGTCGCGTCGAGTTTTCAAGCCCGAACCGCCTTGGACTGGCACTTATGCTCACGCCCGCGAGAGAATACAACGGCGCGCCCCGTTAAAAGTTTGCCGCCTTGTATATGTGGTGGAGCCAGTAAATCGTGGGCCAGGGGAAGTGAAACTCGTCGTAGACAGAAACCAATGTGGGGGGTGAACGCCGCGGGATGGCTTAGCATCGGTATATTTGAGACGGTGGGATTGCTAGAACGAAGCCGAAAACCGAGGAAACTCGTGGCATTTGTCTCTGTAGAGATATAGTATTTTAGGGGTGAAGCGCCGACGATTCAGTATCGACGCATGTTGACGATACCAGCCAGAGCTTTTGATCTTCTTCGCGAATTTGAATCGTCGGCGTTCAGGGAAAAACAAGCCCAGACAAAAGGTACTATCTTTACGACAGGCGTGGATAAATTCAAGTATGAACTGTTTTGTATCCTTTGGAAATCATCAGAGATGCAATTACTCTAGTGTAGGTATCGTGAGAAACAAATATAATACATCAAGAGAGCAGTGGAGGTGAGGTCGGGGGGGCTGGCCTTGGCCGCAAGTCTGCTCAAGCTCTGATCAAATGCTCCTTCGCCACTCCACATAACCCCCAGCTCCAAGAAAAATTGAATAATAAACCGAAAAATAACATGAAAACACCGTCCGCGCCAATTCGCCTTGAAAACTTCGTTCCAGTGGGAGGGCCCCGTACGGAGGAGGACCACTCTGATGTCCGGGAAAATGAGAAAATGTGAACCGGATGATATCATCGCAACCTCGATTTGCGCCATACAATTGTTCATGCTCTCGATAAGAAAAGGGGAGGGACGTATCTCCTTGCAGAGAGAGGATGTGATAGTTAATAAAGGAATAGGGAGAAAAGAAGATGGTCGGCGGATTCGTCCAGATGCGAGACGAAAAGGTGCAAGTCATTCCCAATCACCTAGTAGCAGGTTTGAAGATAGTTCGGTAGTATTGCCACAATCTTCTGCACTCTTCACGAGGAGTAGCGACCCTGCACTTGGAACTGACGAGCACCCTAAACATCATTTCTTCCGCATCGTAACCGATTCGGGTGAAGAGCTCCTTCTGATCACCCCACACGCGGCTGATCTTGCCCTGGTCATTCAGGTCGTGAATCGGTGAGAGGTTGTCACCAAGATCGTAAAGATCAATCTTCCAGAGGTTATGATGGATAAAAAGAGGTTTTGCCTTCACAATCTTGTCATCCTTAGTCTTCTTCGGCTCCCCCTTAGCCCGGATGTGTTCTTGGAGTTTCCAATCGTCGTTCGGATCGTGCTGGACCATTCCGGAGCCTTGGAAGTTGCCTTTAAGATGGCGGCCTAGAATGCCATTCTGTTCCTTGACGTCGTAGAAGGGTCTTCCTAGGTTAAGCGCCGCATGTAGATAGGTCTCCTTGTCTCCTTCGCCATGAGTTCCCTGAGTAAGGAGCCTATAGTAGCAGCCAGGGCCGTAAAAGTTGAAGTAAGAGGCGAGGATGAGGCTATCGGCGTGAATTTCCTTGTTGTACAGTAGAATGCCAGACTCGGAACTCCTCCGTTCCGTGGGGGAGTTCATTGGAGTACCAGTGATGTTGAAGAAGGCGGGGGATGCGGTGGAGACCCAGAAATCTGGGAATGTGATGAGACCGTTGGACTTGTAGGGCTCAGTATCGAACAAGAAGGTCGGATCAGCCAGGGGCCAAGCATCAGCATCCAGGAAGAGAACATGTTGGAAGGGCGAGAAGATGATAGAGAGAACTTTGTACTGGTAGGTGCCGATTCTGGTCCCTCCAATAAGGTCTTGAAAGATCACACACTCGACACCTAGGCGGGCAAATGTATTCTCGCAGATATGGGGGTCGTACTCGCTATGGGTATCGATGAAGACCTGGATGGGAAGTTTGCATCCGACATGGCGGAGAAGCAGGATCGAGCTCAGGGCAATGCGCGTGTACTTTCCACCGCCCGGCATCACGATGCCCCGGGTATTTTTCCAGTATGGCATGCGACTCGCAAGAGGCATAATCTTGGAGGCGAAGGCAATATAATGATTTCGCATCGACATAATCTGCTCGTCGGAGATGTCGAGATGGTTCTCGCGCACTCTCTCGCCATGGTAATTCGAGTTGGGGTCGACATATTCAGTCGAAATTCCACTGTCGAAAATCTCGAGCTCCTCCACACCTATGTCTCCATCTGTTAGGGACTCAAACAACTCGTCCCAGAATTCCCTTAGTCGCTGGCTCTGGAGGAACTTGACGGTATCGGTCTCGTCTGAGGCGATAGGATCGGAACTGGACTTGGGCTTCTGGGCCGGGTGGTGTGCAGCGTGGGGATTGGTATTGGCGTCGGAGAGGTGCGAAGACCCGTCATTCAGCAGAACTTTGATCATGACAAAAAGAACGATGACCACCACGACGAAGGGCCACCATACCCGGCGTCGGGTGGGGAAGAACATCTTCGCAACGGTCGGGAGGTGGTCGCGTGCGGCAGGCTACTTCGTGGAGGGTCGATGTTCGGGTCGAGTTTGTCGGTCGCGGCGAAGAATCGGGAGGCAAAGCGTAAAATAAAGACAACCAATATCAGTTCTTTGGAAATGAGGAAAAAAACCCGCCAAGCCTGAGGCCTTGGAAATAATTTGAAGGGTGGAGAAGAGAAGGAAACAATCGCAACAAATTTGACAACGACTGACAGGGCTCAACGAGAAACAAAATGGAAGGAACGATGCGCAATGGCCAAGAGGTGAAAGATATCGGGGAAGGAGTTAACCCCCCCTTTTTTGTGCTCGTGATAATCAACGACCTTCTTTTCAGGTTGTTGCTGTCTTCGATTGCATTTCTACTTGGTGCTTCAAACGAGTCGGGGGGGGTTCAATTTCCAAGACAAATAGCTGCGGGTTTCCGCGCAAAAGCAGCAAGCCTCATTTGGCCAAGGCAGCCTTTCCCTTTTGTGGCCTCTCCGTCTCACCTTTTCCTTTCCCCTTTCCGAAGGTTGTCACTTCATATGATTTCTATCTATCCACGCCATTACTTCGTGCCCTCAAGAGCGCTACAGATGAACTTCCGATCGACGAACAAATAAACCCACACGACTCAACTAGGAACGAGCGATAATATCCTCGACCAGGGGGCCAATGGGAGCACTGACAAAAAAGCCTGAAAGATGCCATCCAATCTATTAAACTATGTGGGGATTTCCTCCGTGGCCCGTGGGATATAAGGCCAGATAAGACCCCCTACTCGTTACACAATTGCGATTGATCTTGTGTGTACGAAGTATACTTGGGGGGATTGCCTAGGCTGTGGTCCTTCTCCCGCAGCTGGCAGTAGGAGATGTGAAGCTCGCCCGCTCAGCGCCTTTGTGAACCTCCTGTCTCAGAGGCATCGTCGCAAAACGGGGGAAATGGCACGACTCTCGCTGTGCTCGGTACCGATACAAGACTTCTTCTCGAGTTTGCCGTCCGATCCTAGCGCAGAACCTTCTCCTGGCCTTGCTGCTTCAGTGCTTCATCTCGAACTCAAACTCAACTTCAACTTTTACTCTGAAAATTAGGGTCTATTTTAGTTGCTGTCATTCAATGGCTCACAACACTGGCGTGGGTTGAATCGATGAATCGCTCATGCCGCTTCTCTGTCCCTGGCTAGCCACAGAGTCGCAGCAGAAGACGTGGAGACATCGGCTCGTTCCGGCCTGCAGAGAAAGCAAGCATTATTGATCTATTGATATCGGTCATAGATGTAACACTAAGGGCCTGGATCTACACATTCCCAAGTACACGTCCAACCCTCGCGCGACATATCATGTCTTACCCGGTTCATAGAGACCCACTCAAATATCATTCTGCGACCTCTCAAACCCGGATTCCCCATGGGAATCAAATGATACCGTCTCCCAACAATGCAGTGATCCGCATGCCACTGGTTTGGTGAGATTCAACGGCAAAGAAGTGACGTCTCTTTAATAGGACTCGGCTATTCTAGATGAGCATGGGAGACATGCAATGGAGGGGAGGAGGGGAGAGAAGAAGAAGAGGAGGGGGGGAAAGAAAAGACCACGTTTCTAGCTGGTCATCCTTGCTGATGCCATCGGGGGCATAGATAATTGAATCCCGCCCAGTGGGGGTAAATCTCGTATTGGGGAGGCATTTCCACGGTGTTTGGGGATGCGCGATGAGACCCTGCTCATCACTACGGTCGCTGGCATACTTCCTGATCTCTGTTCTTTTTTTTTTTTTTTTTCATCGACCCTTGCATCGTACTGTACTTCGTAGTCACGATTAGTTCGATGATCAAGACGCTAAGACCCTTCACTGCCTTCTGGCCATTTCATTTAGTAGTGCTGTCGCGAGTCGCTAGACCGAACCAAGGAGAGTCCTCGAAGTAGATGTCGACCATTCCATACATGAACCAAAATATATACATTTAAGACTCCTTTCCATTCTATTCCGCCCCACTGCTCACGCTCTGTTGATACGCTTTCCACGTCTCAAAGAAGCTCTTGTGGACCTTCTTCCTCTTCTCCGACATCAATTCTCCCTCCAGTTTCTCATGCATCTTGTTCAACTGGCCAATTTTCTTCTTGTCCGCCGCAACGATCCCCGCGGCTATCGTGAGACACGCCGCCGAAGCAGCTTTGGCAAACATCTGAGAGTCCCTGTGCCCGACTTCTTTGTGGACGTCTTCTAGGTAGGACACGTAGTCGGAGATTTGCTTCTTTCGCTTCCCTTCCTCAAGCCATTGTTTCCTGTCCTTGAGGAATCGTTTCCTGTAGCGTGAGAGTATATCGACGACTCGCGCTCGGATATCGGACGACTTTGTCTGACTGGCCAGCCGGACCAGGTAGGGGAACTGCGCAAAAACGACCTTGGTGTTCCGAGGCTGTTGTTGAAGGTAGGTTTCCACTAGATCCAGGATCCTGTTCTTGAACTGCACTACGGCGGCGGTGGCTTTCTTTGCTTCGTTGGCTTCGTTGGCTCCTTTGCCGCTGATATGATCAAACGCCGCCACTAGCGTATCATTCATAGCCATCATTTCGGAGTCCGACATGTCTGGTTCTTCTTCGCTATCGGACTCGTCATCCTCTCCGTTGTCGGCCTTCTCTCCGTTAGCTTCGAGCAGGTGAGAGCCGAGAGCCTTAAGCAGTTGCTCTTTGTCAATATCCGCAGTGCCGTCACTCTCGTCTTCCTCATCTTCATCCTCATCCTCATCACTATCTTTGGAATCATCCTCGGATCCCGATTCCTCATCTTCCTCATCTTCATCTTCATCATCTGATCCCTCAGGCGCGTCGATGAATTGGACCAACTCCGAGTACCCGGCTTTATCCTCCGTAAACTCAAGTCGTTCTAGAAGCATCCGCATCGTCTCGACATCCAGCCGCGACGCAATTGCTTCAAATATATGCTTTGATACCTGCCGTCCTAAGGACGAGGGTCGGTACATTATGGGCAGCAAAATGTAGACAATCACAAGCTGCAAGCCTGCGTCCTCACCCTTGCTCTCGCACGTCTCCAAGAGGCTGTTGATGGCTATGAGCTGGCTCTCCGCACCGGGGACCCCGCTGTACACCATGAAGAGTGGCATGGCATGCGCCAACGCCAGAGCATTGGTCAACTGCCTGTCGCCGAAGAGCACGAACTCTGGGTCCCGTAGGATCTTCTCCAAAGTCTTGACAACGGCCTTTTGTTGTTCCAATACTTCATCGTCTAACTCGATGTTCTTCGGCTTCACGCCAGCCACCAATTGGCACAGAAGGTCAAAATTCTCGGCTGATCGCCCTGCCCTTGCAAGGGCCGATTCTAGCTGCGTCAGACAGTTTGCCTTGGCCGACTCAGTAAGACCGTATTTAGAGGTGACTTTAGAGCTGCCGAACGCCAGAGTGCTAAGTTTCTGCAACGCCTCGATCGAGTTCCCTGTACTTGCCAAATAGTAGAGGTAGCGCATATAGGCATTTCCGGTTGCCGATAGATTGGACTTTCCACTACAAGACGACGGGTTAACGTAAAGTACGGAGACAAAGAATAACAGAAAACGCAGGGAACGCACGTTGAGGCTTTCGTAAATGGCACTTCCAGGAGCTCGAGAACCTGCTTGATATCAGAGGGCCCCATAGGTTTCAAAACCTTTTCGATTGTCTTGGTATTCGTCCGCTGTTCAAACTCGTAACTGCCATTGTGTCCGAGGAGGTTGCTCAGGATTGGCACGATGCTCTTAGGCTTAAGAGCGGCAATCTCTTCAATTGCGGAAAGAGTTTCAATCGCAACGCCATGGAGATGGCGATCTTTACGGGAAGCATGGTTTTGGAGGCAAGACATGAGATTGCGGCTGAAGATGGTGCTGACGAGGGCCTCGTCTGTTGCCACTTCGATAAGCATGCGCTGAAATATTAAAAAGCCACGAGCCTTCTGCAAGTCCGTGGCATTCTTCGCGAAGAGATAGTCTAACCATGTAAGTTAGTTGGTTTTCGATTGAGGGAGTTATAGGGAGGATCCAGGATATTCTTACCTTCGACCACAGGTGTCCAGATCGATGCAAGGTCTTTCCGACCAGCCTGACCAAGGTTTCCGAAGTATTTGGCCAGTCTACTCCACACAAAGTGTAACGGAGCAGACCAGGTAGCTTTCCCATTGTTCACCGGGCCAGAATTCTCATTTAAAACCTTGGTGGCACTCTCCTTCAGGAGGCTGAGAACATTAGGGGCAGACCTTGCTGATACTGGCTTCTTCCAATTCTCCGATTTGAGATCTGGGTGATGCTGGAGAGCAGCGATCCAAACGGCCAATCCCTCCGCGGTCTTTGCAAGGGGAGAGGACGCGACGGTATTGGCCGCCCATGTGGCCTCTCCTTTGCTCAATGAACCGACAGCATCAGCAACGATGGCTCCGCAGGCAAGCCTTAGCTCAATGTTCTTGGACGCAAGATCAAGAAGCATGGGCAAGACTTTCCTCCACCGCTCAGTATCCTTTTCAAGAACCTCCTTCTGGACAAAGCATCTTAGGCCCAAAAGCCGGCCGAGCGCTTGGTCGTCCCCGGCGTTCGAGTCGTCAAGCGGGGTGAAGCGAACGAGCATCGAGAGGAATTCATCAAAGGTCAAACTCGGGTACAGCGTAGATGAAAGATTCCGGTCGCCCAAAAGCGCGGAGAGAATTTTCGAGATAACTCTGAAGGTACCTTCGCGGGACACGGTATCGCCCTTCGTCAGGGCGGGAAACAGATAGGTCTCGAGGTGTCGCTTAAACTCTTCTTCGGAAATCGTTGGCTCGGTCGGCTCCTCGGCTTCGGACTGACCGACAAGGGCCTTGGATACGAGAGCGGCAGCTTTCACCTGCAGGTCACGAATCCTGTGGGTCAATGCCTTGTAGAGGTTCTCCTCGGTCTGGTGGTCTGCCCAGTCGGGCTGGGTCGGGAAGCTTGTGAAGCTCTCAAGGGCTTTGTACATGTCGTCTCGAGGATTTTTGGCTCTTTTGAACCTTTTATTGGGCACCTGGGGGGCCTCCTCCGAAGAGGGGGCGCGTTTCTTTGCCATTGCGCAAAATATGTGAGAATTCGGGAAAAGAGGGTGTAGGATGTCGAATGTCTCTTATGCTAAAAAGGAACGAGATCCAAAAAATTAGAAAAAAGTTGGAGAGTTGCGATTTTGTGCCGTCCAGTGGGCCTCACCGCCTACTTATTTTGGATGGTCCAAGTAAGTGTGATGCATTCAAGTTAGCGCCGAGTTGCTGAGCTGGAAGGCTGGAAGGCCAGCCACTCGCTCTGCTACTCCTTGATGATGGAAAGCAAGGTCTGATGAAATAGGATTAGACGGCTACAATACTATCGACAGTGTAGGAGCAGCAAGCTAAAGAGACAGCCAGAGAGTAGGAAGGTAGCAGACACGCTCGATTCAATAATCTATGAACCTAGTTCCTACAACCTCAATTATGATACAAGTACATGTGCTCATCTCATTCACCGGAACCCGTCGCAGAAAGAAAAAGAAAAAAACGCATTTATTCCTCCTCATCCTCTGCCTCCTTAGCTAGCCTCAAGGCCTCCTCCTTCAACTCCTCGGGGACCTCGACGTGCCTGCCCTTGGTAGGACCATCAAGGCCACTGATCCAAGTCATCTCAATTTCGTAGTCCTTCGCATTCTCCTCCCCGTGGCTCTTGTGGATGATTCTCGCCGCCTCCTTAACGGCCTGTTCCAGGGTCAAGGTTCCGGCGGCGAGATCTAGCTTCTCCAGCTCGGCCTTGGCCGCCTGGCGACCCTTACCCGTCGCAGCACCGTAGTATCCCCAGTAGAGTCCGGAGGGCTCAATCATGTAGAGGAAGGGGCCGCCGTGTTTCTTGCCCTCTACCTTACCGCCGGCGCCGCAAGAGGGGCCGGAGCCAACCTCGCCATCGACGGGGAGCTCATGTTCGGGGTCGAAGCCGGCGATGACGGCAGTGATGCCGAAGGGGCGGACGTAGGAGTGGCAGGTGTAGGCTTGTAGGTAGGAGCCCATGCGGGAGGCGAGAATGTTGGTGGGGATGGGAGATTTGTACAGGTCGCGCCAGGAAACGGCCTCGTCGCGGGCACGGGAGATGAAGTGCCTGCCATCAGGAATCATACCAGAAAAGGCCTGACGGGAGGAACGTCATCCTGTTAGCAACGCATTTCAATCCAAAAAAGAGCTTATAGAATTCGAAGGGCAGGCGACACATACAACACCAACGTGCCTATCTACTGTCGCGATTCGCTTGTTGGCGCCAGGTTTGAGGAGTAGGGAGCTAACGATCTTCTCGACTGCAAGCACAACACCATCCCTGCATCGAATGCCGACGGTGGTGCCGCCGTTTTCCACCGCCTTGATGGCATATTCGACCTGAAAATTTCGACCGTCGGGGGAGAAGATGGCGTTGGCTAAATCGTAGCCTGTGCCGATTGACGTCTGTAGGGTGAATAGTCGCCCAAAGGTCAGCATTGATGCTCAGACAGCGAGAGGGGGGGACAAGCATTACCATTTTGAGAGCGAGGAAAATTTGGTGTTCGGAGAAATTGGGTATTAAAGTATCGAATCGCAATCCTTTCAAAAGCGGATATAGGGGATTGAGGGTGTGGTCGTGAGGATGGACGGCGGTGATGAAGCTTGAGGTTGTGTTGTGAGCTTCGGATTTGGTAGGCAACTGCAGCTGCGTGTCGAGCTGCGTTATTGGCAAGGCCAGGAAGCAATGTACAGTGCATAGTATTCAGAACACTGTGTGAGTCTCTTCCCTAATTTGTGGCTCGTTTGTGGCGCCAGCTCGCACCAGCCACATATTTGTACAAGTCTCGATGAGCGGCTTGAAAGGAGAGAATCTCTATTATCATAAAAATAAATAAAAATTTTTGGAACTAAAATTTGAATTATTATTGTTTAATTAAGAATAAACAAGTTCCCGAAGACAAAACAATTGGCATTTTGCGTTTCAAATGGTGGTAGTTGCACCTCTTGTCCAAGTGTCGTTATTCTAAGCGTCAGGATGACGGGTATGAGACAAACAAGTCTATCGGAGAATGGAATAAAAGAGAACAAAAAATCGTCGTTGAGAGCGTCATTAATGCTACCTGTACATCTTCAGCTAGCTCATCATGAAGGGTATCAGTAGTCCGGTGTGCGACCATGCTTCGTGTCTAGGCTAAGAACAAAATCCTCCACGGCCACTTATATACTTTAGGAGACTACAACTTTCCAACCAACCGGGTGCAGGGCCTCTAACAATCTCCAACCTTCCTCCCGCGCCTACATGATTTCCATCGCATCTGCCGTCCCGGCCTGTGCCTTTGGCATACCGTGCCAGGTTTGTCCAGAATGGGCCTCCGACATAGCACCATTCGCGTTCTTGTAGACCGGGTCCGTTGCGGGGGAGTATGTGGGGCCGCCCACGGATACGCCGAAGTGCGAATACGTATCCTTACGCGCGTCAGCAAGACGTTGCTGCCTTTCGGCATCTCGGCGCATGAGTTCCTCATACCCGCTCTGCATGTACGGCTCGGCGTGGCTTGCCGAGCAAAGCCATGTGCTATCGGAGCCTTGAAACGTATTACCATAGTTCATCGCCATCGAGGTCTGCTGCTGTTGCTCTTGCTGTTGCCTTTCGTACCTCATCCTAGCGAGGTGTTCTTCTTGTTCCATGGTCGTGCTGTGCCATGCCAATGAGGCATCCTCTCCCCTGCTCGTTGGCGGGCAGATGCTCCAAAGCTCAAGGAGTCTCATCTTCTGCTCCGGTTGAGCAATTCTAAACAGTTGGGTCTGGGATGGGGAAAGAGCCGATGGGTCAACGCCGTGAGACCGGAGAATGCTCTCATAGGATTCATGCTCTGACTGAGGCGGCTCAGACGAGGGTCGCCGCGGTGCTTGAGTTTCCGGCTTCTGGTTCTGCTGTTGCTGTTGCTGGCGGGCGATGTGTGTGGAATGGTGATAGTGCTGCGAAATGGAATAGACAATCGGGGCTGGCTCTGGTTGGGTAACACAGGGGGAGGGGACGGATTGGATCAGTTCACTTTGGTTTGGTTGCTCTACTGACTGGGGTGGCTGCTGCTGCTGCTGCTGCTGGACCTCCTGGTGAGTGGCAGGGGGTTGAGGAGTCAAGACAAGGTTCCTGGCCAGAAGCGCGGCAAGGTCGTCTTGGATGGGTCTTGGAGGGGGGAAAGAGAGCATCATCTTGGGCGGTTGGTTAGTTGTATGAACGGTTGGATGGGTTCCCAGAATATCGTATACCTTGTTGTTTCTTCTCGATGTTCTATGAGGGTATTGGAGACGTGTGACGACTCTTGGTTCAGTTACCGAGAGAATCTTAACACCAACCGTGAGGTTCCGAAGAGAAATCAAGCACTGGCACAGCCGCCTTGGTAGGAAACGTTGACGTAGGCGAAGACGTATCCTGGTCGTTTCGAAGGGGCAAAAGTGCGATCGAAAGGGATAAAACGTGCAAAGTTTGCTTTCGGGGACGAAGAGGAGTCCTTCTTGTTCTTGTTCCTCAAAGTGTGGTTTGGGAAAGGGTCGAAATGCGCAATAGGTGCCAAAACGTTTTATATTGACTATGCTATGTAAAAATGCGAGCGCACTCGTGAGAGTTCGAGCGGGACAGTCAATAGCAATGTACGGAATGCAAAGGGAGATGAAGGATTTGGGGCTGGGCTCCTGATATTCTCAGATTTGGTTCTGGTGGGAAGAAAAGAAGAAGAAAAGAAGAAGAAAAGAAGAAGAAAAGAAGAATAAAAGGAGAAGAAGAGCAGAGAACGTGTGTGAATATAATTGATCCTGCTGGAGGAGGTTGTTGTTTGTTGGGCAGGCAGTAGTGGACGTGGGTGGCTCTCAGAGCGGCCAAGTGGGATGGTGGGGATGGAAGCGGCGGGGAGCTTTTGAGGGGTCACGACAATCGACAGGGGACTAAAAGAAGGCCTGGCGGGGTTTTCGGAAGTCAGGATACCGCCTGGTGTCGCCTGGTGTCTGGGGTCTGGTGTTTATGGACGGGTATTTATGGTGCAGTGCCTGGTGTCGAAGAGAGGCGAGGGATGTCTGATGACGTCTCGGAAACTGTCAGGTCGAAACTATCAGGCGCAAACTGCCTTGAGTCGTTATTCCGGTACTCCAGTTGTCAGATATGCCGCAAGTTGCATTGCAGAGAAATCGAGAATGAAGGAGAGCTCAGTCGGGGGTTTAGATTGCCACTTTGTTGGGATCTACTGGCTATATATTCTGGGAACTTGGAAGTATTCGACGAGGGAGGGGCAATCTACTTCGTACGCTACGAAGCACGAAGTAGGGTCACATCACACCAAAGATCGAGATTGGATCAATCAATTCAACATTTGATCCATCCCGCCACATGACACACAAAAGTCTTAAATATTGAGCATTCTATGATCAAACAGTGGCGATTCCACTCATATCGATACCCCTAAATTGCCGCTCCGTCTGCTCTTCTCGATGAGATCGCTCTTTGTCGAATCTCGACAACTTTAGCCTCAGCTCGTGAACACCGAACGTCGAACGTCGAACGTCGAACGTCGAACTTCAACTCCTTCTCACGTACTAGTGTAGGCAGGCCCCTCCAAACCTAATCCTAGCCGCGCCAGGATAGATGCCCGCCAGCCCATGCATGGCCACGAGGCCCTGGTCTTTTACGACCGAACGGCGAGTGAAACGAATCCCCAGATCCAATGAATCAGCGACACGAAAGTTTACTCGGCTGATTAGGTACCAATCTCATTTGTAGCAAGCAGCATTGAGGATTATTATTGTGAATGCGACAGTCCCTTTTGGAACTTTAGTGCCTGAAATCCTGTAAAAATGAGCCCAATCCCCGTGGTCTTATAGTGTAGTGTAGTATTTCCCGGCTTGCACTAATCTAGTTCGTGAAGAGCCCCAGACCTAGT
The DNA here is from genome assembly GCA_000812075.1 of Scedosporium aurantiacum. Classification (NCBI taxonomy): domain Eukaryota; kingdom Fungi; phylum Ascomycota; class Sordariomycetes; order Microascales; family Microascaceae; genus Scedosporium; species Scedosporium aurantiacum. Next base: position 19,190 of record JUDQ01000053.1, read on the forward strand.
CTGAGCATGCATCTATGATGCAGTGTATGTGCCAAGTAGCCTGGCGTCGACGCGGGGCAGCTCACAGTCCTCAACAAATCTCTTTCATCTTATAAACGTTTTTTTTGCGGATCATCAGGGCATATGTTATGCTAGTTATGGGGAAGACATGGAAAATGTTTTTGGGGGTGTTTAATGAATGGACCAAGTTTGTCCTTTGAATCTTGAGCTGTGGAGGTATTGTACGACTGGTCTCGGGGAATATATCGTCGAATAAGATCCACAGCTAAAATGTAAATAATCGCTGCGTTATATAAATGAAACGGGCGACAGACCTGCCTTGCGATTGCTTGCATAAAGAAGTTCACAAGTGTGCCCTTGATCAACTCACCCCAGCCAGTCAACCTTGAGTCACTGTCTATAGCTTGATATTGTGTGTTTAAAAAAGACTAGGCTACAATACACAGCAATTCATACGATCTGTACATAAATATATACGTGATCAGTATTGCATAGCGTTTCGGATTGATGTCGCTTCTCCTTAGCTGGTGGTTAACACAGCATCCCCCAAAACTAGCCTCCATGCCCTCTAATTCATCCCCATCACACAGTCCAGGCTGCATCACCTCTTCTTGTTTCGCCTCTTCTTGCCACCAGCCTGGGTTTGCGCACTCGTGGTCTTAGCCTTCTGGAGGGAGTCGGTAGACTTCTCTAGCACCTCAAAGTCTCCAACATCCGATCCCGTGCTTGGGGTAGGTTGCGCTGGTTCCGAGTCGTCGTCTTCCGCGTCGTTCTCCTTCTCCACTTCCTCCTCATCATCCTCAACGGCTACCGCCTGGGGGCGAGGGGCAACACGGAGGAAGGCCATCCTGAGAGCCCAGAGGGGAACGCGCACGACGGCCGTGTCGGTGAAGTCGGGTTTGCGGAGCTCGTTGGGCTAAAGGAGAGAGCGCTTTTAGTCAACGGCTTGCTGGAAATGATATTGGGGGGAGGTTTGTTAGATTGAAGACTTACATCAAGGAGAAAGAGCTCCACGTTGCCATCTGCGTCCTCTTCCTCAAGGTAGACATCGCCAAGAGAGTCGACTACAAGAATCTTGCCGTTTTCGGCAACAACTCGCTTCCTAGTGCCGGTAGGACCGCCTTCCGACTGCTCCTCTTGGTTGACAGCGGGAGTCTTCTTCTTGGGAGCCTTCTTTCCCTGCTCGCGGCGGCTCTCACGTTCCTGAAGACGCCTCTCCCGTCGGTTCCGAGGTTGGTACGACTCCTCATCGACATCAGCATCGGAATCGGCGGCAAAAGGTTGTCTCGGAGCATTGGCAGCGGCTCCGCTCGTCGGGATGCCAAGGTTTTCGCCCCAGGCGGTTTGTCGCGCAAACTTGATGTACCTCTCAAGGAATTCTCTCCGCCTCTTCCAGCTCATGTAGAGCGCAAGGTAATGGAATCCGCCGCCACCGACGATGAAAAGCCCCACCAAAACAGTACCCAGGCCAGGCCTGTATCGGCTGTAGTAGTAGTTCGTGCCCTTCCAGGTAGGGAATCCATTCGAGAGAAAGTGATCGTAGCGAGCCCGCTCGGGTCCGCGCAGGATGTTCGCGATCAAACTAAGTCGCGTCTGTCGCTCCGAGGCCTGGCGCTGCGCATTACGGATCTCGAACTCGCTCGGGGGCTTCGTGACCTTGACGCCGGGCTTGCCGTCCTTCTTCTTCTCCGACTTGCGCTTTGTGCGCTCGGCGATGAGGTTCTGGCGGACCTTGTCGGGGTGAAGAGAACGTGTCTTCTTGCGGTAGGCCTTGGTTATCTCGTCTTGGCTGGCATTGGGCGGGATCTCGAGGATGTCGTAGAAGGTCAAGTCGGCACCTTCCTGGGCGCGAATCTCGTCGCGGACACGGAAGATTTCGCGATCTAGAAAGACGGGATTGTCAGTTTGTAATTTCGAATGAGGATGAGTGGAATTGATGCGTCCAGCTACTAACCCTCCTTGCTCCAGGCTGCTGTTAAAGGGGTAAGTAAGGCCAGAAGGCCAATGGAAACCAGGGAGAACCTCATGATGGCTGTCACCACCCTTTCGGTCCGTCCCGTATTTCTCCCTAAACCAGAGGAAGGGAAGAAAGAAAATAGACAAGAATGAAATTGACCAGAAAGTAGGGCAGGTCGCCGTACTAAACTGGGAAGAAAAAGAATTCGGGGTGCGGAGAAACTACCACGGGAGATGGGTTGGGAAAGGTGAAGAAAGTCCCAGGTTTTGGAAGCGTTTGCGAAATAAAAATAAAAATCTAAAAATAATCACTGTGAGGCCAGCTGTTCTTGTTGCATGGGATTAAGGTTTTGGGCTATTACTTCGTACTTCCACGCCAAATTACACCACTGCCAGCGCCAGCCGACTCATGTACGAAGTACACTAAACGTCAACAACTGGGGAAAGAGAGACACAACATAGAATTGATGGAGCAAACGATTCGGAATCCAACAGCTGCCTCACCGTCTTGGTTTGGTGGACAAACCTGTTGGAGCCATTGGTATATCAATTGATGTGCACTCGTAGGAATGAGATGGGCCTGTTCAGTGATTAAGCTATCAACCAAAACAGCTCAGCCATCAAAATTAATCTAACATGAGTGCATTAAAAACGATCTCGCCTACAAGCTGTGAATATACTGCCAAGTTTCTGTTTCATACCGGAACAAAAGAAAACGGAGCTGAAAACATAGTAAGAAAAAAAGAAAAGAAACAGAAAAGGAGCACAGGTGTTTAAACTTGATTCGAGGTTATGACTCCACTCAACTACAGAGAACGACACACAGCGGAAGGCCGAAGACAGACTGGAGAATAGAGAGCATTCTGGCATTGATCAGTTCAAGTTGCTTTCAGGGTTGAAGTTTTGGTCACTCTCGAGCCGAGGCATCAATCAGTGCTGGCAAGTTAGGCACAGTAATGGCGCCTGTATAACAGAGGCCCACGTTTTGGTTAAGATATATTCATTGATTTTGAATTTTAGCTGCGACGTCATGCTTACAATTAAAGCTATGTGAGAGCCGATCTATCTCCAAGGGTATCTCGATATTAGTAGCTAGATCTATGAACGTTAAGCGTTCTCGAGCTCGTCGCTCTGCGCCAGTGGCTGCCACCGTCTTGTGAGTTCTCCAGAAATGCCTGATACGCCTCTTCACCGGCTCGATATCCAGATAAGGAATCTATAAATCTATTGTACAGAGGAGGCCTTCAAACGAACCCCGTTGCATCATGTAAAATCCCACTCCTTAAAGGCCGCCCTAAATGCTGCCACATCCTTCGTCTCCTCTTCTTCATCCTGGACGCAGTTCTGCCAAACGAGCCGGTTCTCAAGGCCGAGCAGTTTGCCCATTACCCGTCGGCCAAACTGCACATCAAAACGGAATTCTGGATCGAGTGGCATGACGAGACTCTTACCCTTAATTTTTTCGTCGCCGTCATCCGCCCATATCCAAACCCGGAAGTAGTCTCCAAACTCAACTTGCTTCTCCAGCGTTAGGTCGGTGGTTTGGAAATGTGGATATGACAAATTTTCTGCTTCAACTCTGAAGGCCGCTTCGACTAGGCCCTTCCGGATCAGATCTGCGGGCGTCGCGAGGAGCTGCCAATGTAGATGGATACTACGGCTCCTGGATATCTCCCATGTTACCGCCCCGAGTTTGTAGTTAGAAGCCTTTGCCAGCATTGCCTGGAGCGACTCCTGGAACCGTGTCATCTCCTTATACGTCTTAACGGAGGTGCTCTCTGGATCCGACACGTCGCCCATGGAAACGGTGGTTGGCGCATGGGAAAGCGGGATGATGATGAAATGGCCGGGGAAGTCAAGGCCCTCTTTGGCGAATGTATCCGGAGCCGGCAATGGTCCCTTCGCCGTCGCGAGGTAGCTCTCGTCACCTATCGCGCAGCACATGTGGGACGAAAGATTTGGGTTAGACAGACAGAAGAAGCACTTGTCTGGACCGGGAGGTGGTGATCGTGGCCGTCTCTGTTTGCGTTTATGCTCCCTCTCATCGTGCTGAAACCGGCTGTACGGACTCTCATGCGAGCGCTTCCTTGAAGCTCGTTCATGATGAGCAAAGGGTGAAGCTGTCGTGCCCGGAGGAATCTCGACTACTGTGTCGACTTTGGGTAGTGTAAATGCGTAAAGCGCTTTCGCCTTCTTATCATTACCAAAAGGTGCCATGCTTATGAATCGCGTGAACTTTGGCTTCCCAGATTTCCCAAACTCATCTTGCGGCTCATGCATGAATGGCTCCCTCTCCCAGAAGAACGCATCTGGTGAGGTCGTAAAATGGTACCTGGGCTTCAGAGCCGCGCAAAGCGCGGCAATCTCTCTTGAGCCTGGTCCCGGTGCGTAGCCTGATGCCAGAGGGACTTTTGAACCCTTTGTGATATCACTTGGCCACATAGTTGTCAAAAGGATATCCGCGGACTGCGCGCCTTTCAGGCTAGTCGCATCTTGCGATGTGTGGAGGGGTAGGTATTGCTCGGTCGAGAGCCCTGCGACAATGGTCTCGTCTAGGATACCGCCGAGAGTAACGATGCGAATACCCTCGGACGTTTTGGTTACACTGCGCTTGCCCAGGAAATGAAGATTCTCGCAAATCTCCTCCTCCGCCACAACTTTTTCGCATATTCGTGATGGTAGGGCATTTGTCGCGACGGTAAAGTAGGTGGGTAATGGTATTGTGATCTCTCCGTTGAGAAGCGCTGTTACCACATCGTCGTCGCCGGATTCGCTGAATAGGTTCCCGGTAACAAGGAGTAGAGCGAAGTTGTTTTTTGCCTGCAAAGCCGCCACCTTGCTGAAGGCGGCTCTGAGCTGTCCGCTCACACTTCCTAGGACTAGGCTAATATGATTTTGAGTTAGTCTCTTCAGAAAGAAGGCACTCATATAAAATGTATAGGAATCACCTACATTTTTGGTGGATCCATTTTTGTATCCTTAATCGGCGTGGGCGTGATGGATCGCGAGAGGCGAGGTGAGATGGTGGAGGGGGATAAGGTCGCGGCGGCGCGATGATGTTGATTCAAGCCTGTGGAAGCTTCCTTTGCTCTTTCCCATGCATCTGTGGCGTTAGCTCAGATTCTCAATTGAGAAAGAGTACCTCTTATTGGACCGATAAGAGATATGGCTGTTATCTTATCAGCATTGCCGATGTTTAGCCGCCGAAATTTTTTGGAAATTTTGGAGGGGTCCTTCGAGAACACAGATGGTCATGGTGAACTTGAAGGCGAGATCCCAAAGAACCATAAAAATACAAAAAAAGCTCTAACCCACAGAACTTGCCCGAGCTCTGTGAGGAGAGTGCACCCCGAATCAAGATGCCTGCTGTATCTTCTGGCCGTATTTCAAAGGCCAGACGAGGCGTTAAAGATGCAGCACCGCACAAGAATCACCGATGGGAATCGTTCAATTCAAAGATCTCGAAACTCCATACCCTTGATCCCTTGAAAAAAGTTCGCCGGCACGATCTCGAAGCCGAAGACCTCTCAACGACGACCTCGTACCTCAACAATGGACTTCAAAGGTGGAATGAGCTCAATATATCCAAGGGCTTTGTCGGGTTTAAGAGGCAGGCACTTCCTCTGTCTGAGAGCCTGCCTCAGATTCTGCATTTCGAGGATCGCATTATGCAACTTTTCGTCCAGTATATTTCCGAACAGGACAAAGAAAGTTTAGAACCGCTCCTCGATCTTCTCACAGCTTTCGCAAGGGACCTCGGACCGCGATTCGAGAAACACTATCCTCTCGCGCTTCAGCTTATCGTCGACATCGCAAGCAAACCTCAAGATGTCGAGGTCATCGAGTGGACGTTCACGTCTCTGGCCTTCTTATTCAAGCGCCTATACAAACTCCTGACTCCGGATCTCCGGCCGACCTACGACGTCATCTCCCCCCTTCTGGGCAAGGCTAAGCGCCCACCTCATATTGCTCGATTCGCTGCCGAGGCGATGAGCTTCCTCATCAAGAAAGCTGCGGCCCCAAACCATCGGCGAACGGCCCTTCCCCTTATCGTCGAGCATACTAGACAAGATTTTTATGGGGCCCACGAATCCCGCCAGTTCGAGCTTTTCCAAGATGGATTAATGACCATGTATGCCGAAGCCATCAAAGGATCTGGCGACACCATACATTCTACCGGCCCTGCCACTTTCACGGCTCTTCTGCGTTCTATTCCGCCTCAAGATTCCAACCTCACCGCGCCCCCAATATGGACGAATGTCACCTGTGGTGTACTCACTAGCCTAATCCATCACTCCAATGCCACCAACCTCGAGCCAATCTCGCAAGTCCTATTTGATCTCGCAAAGCCCTCTTCGACCACGGTTGATAATGATAATTCGGATGCCGAATACCCTGGCGTGCCTCTAATTAGAGCAATAGGGACGCTTTCTGGTGTGCGAAAGGGTTCTCGTGTGAATGACTGGGAGGTTTTAGTCCAATCCCTCATGGATCTCTTGGCGCTCGCCACCAAGTGGCAGGACTCAGGATCGGCTCAGATCAAGCATCAGTTTTGGCGACATGTCATGATGAACATAGCCACTGTCTGGGTGTATGCGCCTATCCACGCGGTTACCCCTTCAATTCTGTCCTTCTCTACCATCCTCACGAGAGATCCATTCCGAAGCTGGTACATACCATTCTGCGCATATTTCGCGGACCTCGACCCCGTACGGTTTAGAAGTCTCTTCTTGGGAAGTTTTCAAGCGTTAGTATCCTCTCTTCCAAATTTTGCGTTCCCGGGAGTCAAGCTAATGAAGATCCTCAGGTTTATTGTGAGCAACTGGTCTGACAATGGAAATGAGGATTTGCTGTGCATTTACATTAGTCGCATGGCACGATCCTATGCCATCCCGTCGGCCGGTGAGAAAGAGGTGTTCAATTTACCCCGGCAGTGGCAGGATCATATCGTCTCCAAGTTTGAAAGGCTCGAGGTGTCCCCTTTTCCCGAGCGTGGAGTATATGATAAAGATCCTCAGACTTGGCGAGATCGATGTCTGCCGAAGTATGCAGCCCTTCTCAAAGTCTTGGAATCTGCCGGAGTGCACCCTTCCACAAATGCCAGGATCGCGGAACTCTTGCTTAGGAAACTCAAGTTGGCTTTAAGGCCTTCCTCCACTCTAGCTTCAGATGAGGTTCACTTTATCGTTAGTCAAGGACTCCGTGCCTATCTTCGTATGAGTGCAGCGGCCGGAAGCGTCGACGATAGCCTAAGCCCTCTTCTGAGAGCTGCGGTACCCAGATTCTGTCGGTCTGTAGGATTCTTAGAATCCTATATGACTTATATTCAGCACTCGACGAAGTCGAAAAACGGGGCCCAGGACGCAAGTAGCGATGACTCGCAGTCTTTCGATAATGATGCGGCCACTACGTCCCTCATTGAAAACCTAGCTAGTCCATCCCATGAACTTCGGCAAGTCTCTCTTAAGGTGCTCGCCGCGCTGGACGGCCGAAATACCCAGCCTGACGGTGTTATTGAAACCATGCTCAAGATAGAAGACACCCCCGTTGAACTCGCCAACTGCCGGAATATCACCATGTACTTGCGGAAACTTGGTCAATCTTATTCCTCGTTGGCTGCGGATTCCTGGACAGCTCTTGCCATTACCTCATTCTTGTTTGGAATGTTCAACGTGAAGATGGCTCCAGTCTGGGATGGCGCTTTGGAGGCATTACAGCTGGTCTGCCAAACCAAGACCGGCGAGGATGCTGTTTCCAACCTAGCCTTCCAGTGGCTCGGTGTCCCTTCTCCGAGATGGGCTGGCCCGCAACAACTTATCAACAACAGCTCTCGCAGGTTTGTCTCCGATTTCGAGTGCAAGAACGTTCAGCGGCTAGAAGCATTATCCGAAGAATTTTATGACATTATCGAGAACCCGCTCGACAAAACCCTGAAATCCTTTGATGACCAGCAATATACGGTTGAGGCCCATTCTCCAAATGCTCGGGCACAAGCCTTGAAAATTTTTGCCTCTATACCAAGACTAGCTGAAAAGAGGTCGCGCATGTTTGTGCCGTCCTTCCTGGGATGGGCCTCTGCCGGCGAAGAGACTTCTGAAACCCCGGATGAGGAGGAAGAAGCTCAAGGAGGAAAAGGGTGGTCGCTGGCCGATAGGAAGGCAATGCTTGGAGTTTTTGGCCAATTCGTGAATCCCAAGGTCCTTTACAACCATGAATTGGTTTACAAAGCTCTCTTAAAGCAGATGGAAAACGGAGATGTGGAGGTGCAAAGGCTTGCGTTGAAGGCCCTCTTTACCTGGAAACAGGATGGTGTAAAGCCCTACCAGGAGAGTCTCGAACATCTCCTGGAAGAGAGCCGTTTTAAGGATGAGCTTACCTTGCTCTTCCAAGGTGATGAGCAGCGCATTCAACCTGAACATCGTCCGGAAGTGATACCCATCCTGTTGCGACTGCTATACGGCCGGTCGATTTCCAAGAAGGGCGGGGCCAGTGGTAGACACGGACTTCATGCCACTAGGCTCGCAGTCCTTCGCAATCTCGACGTCGAGGATCTAGGCCAGTTCCTTGACATTGCAGTTGGCGGGCTCCGCCAGGTCAAGGTTATCGGTAGCTGTGGAAAGACAACATCCGACGTCGAGTTGGAAGTTGTTCCTATTAGACGTCAAGTCGGTTTCCTGAACATGATGAGCTCTTTCGTCTCTGAAATGGGTGCGGGAGTCTTGCCCTATATGGACACGCTGTTAAATCCAATCCTTTATTGCTTGGTCTACTCGGCTCGCCAACTCCAAGAATCTAGCCAGGAGGATAAGGATGATAGCTCGGATGACGGTGAAGATCAACCTAGCAATGTATCCCTTCTCCGGGTTGCAAGGACGACTGCGCTGAAGTGTCTTATCTTGCTTTTGCGAAACGCTTCTTCGTTTGATTGGACACCGTACGGAGATCTCATCGTCAAGGAGATTATTAGCCCGCGCATTGATAAGTTGCCTGTTGAATCTGCACAAGGAGTATCTGGGATGTTGCAACTCCTCTCTACCTTGTCGGCCCTTCCGCGAGAGTCGATATTCCTGTCCATCGACGACAGGATTGTACCGCAGCTTGTCGAATGCTTGGCGGTAGAGAAGGGAAAGCCCGAGGTCAAAGTCTTCGTTCTGGGTATTATCAGGAATCTCATTGCTCTTGCTGTGGCACCAGCAGCGGAATCTGTCAACAACGGGCTTATTCAGGATGAACTCTTGAAGCCCGTCCTGGACAGGCTCTTGACTAACATCACAAACCTGCTCGAGACACCAAATCTAGGGAATGATCTTCTAGAAAACTGCGTTGAGGCTATCATTGAGATATCACCCATTGTCGATAACTCTCAGAATGTACAGGGTGTCCTCGAACTGGCGACGAGGTTCCTTGCCCAGCCACCTCGCCGGGTCAGCCCCAAGACTAAAGGCCGGATCATCCTCGTTCTGGAACGATTCGTAACATTCCAGGAGCCATTACCAAGTCCATCGGCCAAGCCAGAGCTCCTCGAGAAGATCCACGAGTCGATCGCGTCGCTTTTCAGTTACTTCAAGGACAGGGAGAACAGAGAATCGCTATGTCGTGTCTATTTGGTGCTCGCTAGCAAGGATCCCTCCCTTCAGGAGTCTGCTGAGTTCTGCCGAGAGCTCAACTCCTTTGTTGAAGGGCGCATTGACGAGCCGGATTACGATAGGCGTCTCGCGATTCTCAACTCCATCTCCAAGCCAAGGGAACAACCCCTAACGGCGCAGCAGTGGCTTGCCATATTGCATAACCTGCTGTTTTACATCCGAGTCGATGAAGAGTTCAACATTTTATCATCCAATTCGGCCGACGCGATGCGTCAATATATCGACGATGCCGCTGCATCCACAGATGAAACGATGCGAGTTGTGTTCGAGAGGCAATTGAAGAGTGTTCTTCTTCCAGCCATGTACAGCGGTGCACGAGAGCCGTCTGGTGCCATACGACGCGAGTATCTCCGCGTGATGGGTCGCCTGGTATCCCGCATGGCCAAATGGCCTGCTGTCTCCGACTTGTCGGCATTACTCGACGAGACAGATGAAGAGACCTCCGAGCCTCAATTCTTCTTCAACATTCTGAGTCCCGCTACCTCACGCCAATTAGAAGCACTGCAAATCTTGCAGCAGGCCAATAGCAAGAGTGAGATGGCGAGTCAGAATCTCGCCCATTTCTTCATTCCTCTTTTGGAGCACTTCATCTTTGGTCGCGAAGAAGGCAGCGATGATCACGGACTCGGTGCGCAGGCTACCATTGTCATTGGCGACTTGGCTTCGTCGTTAGACTGGAAGCACTATCGATCTATCTTGCAGCGTTACATTAGCTACATCTCGTCGAAGCCAGAGCATCAGAAGGCGTTGATTCGCCTTCTAGGCCGATTTGTTGACCCTCTCCTGGCCGCCTATCAGCCGACATCGGTGGTTGATGCGATGGATGTAGACAAACCCCAAGAGGTTTCCGGCAAGACATCTAGAAGACTGGGCGATACGATCCCGAAGGGAGAGAAGTTTACATCCGACATTATTCAAAATTACTTGCCACCACTCTTGAAGCACCTTCACGAAAAGGATGAGTCCGAAGTCAGCTATCGTGTCCCTGTAGGCGTCATCATCGTCAAATTGCTTAAGCTACTTCCGCCGGATGAAATGGACCTACGGCTTGCTGCTGTCCTTACCGACATTAGCCACATCCTGCGAAGTAAGGCTGACGAGTCGAGAGACATGGCGAGAGACACGCTGGTAAAGATTGCGCTCATTCTTGGCCCCGAGTACTTTGGGTTTGTTCTCAAGGAGCTCCGGGGAGCTCTCACAAGAGGCTACCAGCTCCACGTGCTATCCTACACTATGCACTCCATCCTGTTGGTTGTCATCCCTGAATTTGGCCAGGGGAGCCTCGACTACTGCTTAACGCCTATTGTAACGGTCATCATGGACGACATATTCGGCGTTACCGGTCAGGAGAAGGACGCCGAAGGCTACACCACTCAGATGAAGGAAATTAAAAGTAGCAAGAGCCAAGATTCGCTGGAGTTGATTGCGAAGACCGCTTCCATAACGCACCTAGTCGATCTGATACGGCCCCTTCGGGCTCTTCTGCTTCAAAAGGTTGACCTCCGGATGGTTCGCAAGATCGATTCCTTGCTGTCAAGGATCACTGCCGGGCTGCTTCATAACCCGGCCGCGGAGAGTCGTGACACGCTAGTTTTCTGTTACGAAGTCATCCAGGAAGTATACAAGGCCGAAACCGCGGTCGAACAGCCAAAAATCGATCCCAAGGTGAGGAGGTACCTCGTCCAGAGGCACGGAAAGAAGAGTGGTGAGCGTTCTATCACCAGTAAGCACACTTACAAGCTGGTGCGCTTTGCTCTCGACATCCTACGGGCGGTCTGGAAAAAGCACGACAGCCTACGGAATGCGGCAAATATTACAGGGTTCATTCCCATCTTGGGAGATGCCGCTATGGATGGAGAGGCTGAGGTCAAGATGTCAACCTTCAAACTTCTCAATATCATTGCCAAGGTTCCCTTCCCGAATTCCGACACTACCGGCCTGTATAAGGTCGCCGTGAAAGAGGCCACCAAGAGCATCGGAATGTCATCGTCCACCACCTCAGAGCTTTCTCAGGCGGCCCTCAAGCTGGTTTCCGTTGTCCTTCGAGATAGGAAAGATGTTACGGTGAAGGATGCAGCCATTGATATGTTGGTCGGCAAGCTCAAGGATGATCTTACGGATCCGCAATATCGCTCTGTCACTTTCAACTTCCTCCGGTGCGTACTCGACCGCAAGATCGAGACGGCGGCAGTATATGACATTCTAGACTACGTGGGCACCGTCATGATCACCAACGATGACAAAGAGACGAGAGATCTTGCCAGAGGCGCCTTCTTCCAATTTCTTCGTGACTATCCTCAGAAAAAAGCCCGTTGGTCGAAGCAGATGAATTTCATCATTGCCAATCTCAAGTATGACAGAGAAGGCGGCCGTCTCTCTGTAATGGAGGTGATTCATCTACTTTTGCTCAAGTCTGCCGAGGACTTCGTCCAGGAAATCGCGTCTGCTTGTTTCCTGCCGCTCGTCTTTGTCGTTGCCAATGATGATAGCGAGAAATGCCGACTCGCTGGAGGGGAGTTGATTAAACAAATCTTTAAGAAGGCCGATAAGGAGCAGACGCAGAAGTTCTTGACTCTTCTTCGTTCGTGGCTCGGAAACGAGGAGAACCCAGCCGTGTCTATGCTTGCCCTCAAAGTCCTCTCCTTTTACTTTGACTCTAGTGGCCGGGCCGCTAAAAACGAGAAGGATCTTCGGTTGCTACTGGATCATGTGTTGGGCATCCTTCGCTCTGAGACGACTAAGGAAGTGGATGCGGATGCTATCAACGCGGCCATTGATGCCGTGCGCGTTGTGGCAGAGAAATTTGCCTCCTCTCTGTTTAAACCTGATTCTCAAGAGCTCTGGCGTCTTCTTCGCCAGTGCATGGTACACCGCGAGAATGCTGTAAGGCTCAACGCTGTCAGATTGACGACTTCATACCTGCTTCATTTCGCGGGTAATAGCCGAGATACAGATGAAGGCACGGTTCTGGCGAGCAAGTATGGAGCCGAGCTCAAGAGTGCGGATATTGAAGATCTTCTCGGTCTAGGCATTAGGATTTTAAGCACGCCAATAGTCGCTGAAGAACTGGCGACAGAGACAGGGCAAATTCTGATCTTCCTCGGCCCCCACCTTCCCGAGAATGTAACGGAGGATGCGGCCTCGGACTCCGAAGAGGAAGAAGATGACGAAGAAGAAGAGGCCGGCGAGGCAGAGGGTGGAGAAGAAGGAGACGAGTCTAGTGCGGCACCGAGCCGGCGGAGGAAGGACTTGCATTTCCTGTTCTGGAAACTCTCTTACATTCTCAGGAAGCAAGGCGCTCCCAAGTCGGAGGCTGTCAATGCCAAGGTCACCGCTATGGAGGTGCTGGAGACTCTCTGCCGCCGCATGGGCATCGATCGGGTGCGCGGCTCTGTTAAGACCATACTCTTTCCACTGTACCACCTCACGGACAAGCACATACCGACCCCGTCGTCAACCGACGAGCTGTTTAAGACAAAGTACGAAGGTCTGAAGGTGAGGGCGCAGATCCTCATGGACTCCCTGCAGAAGAAGCTCGGAACGGCGGAATACAGCAAGTACCTATTGGAGATTCGCGAAGGAGTGAAGAAGAAGCGAGAGCAGCGCTCGGCGAAGAGGAAGATTGAGGCGGTTGCGTATCCGGAAAAGTTTGGTCGCGAGAAGCGCAAGAAGTTTGAGAAGAAGAAGGAGAGGAGGAAGGTTAAGGGCCGTGAGCACAAGGCCATGAGACAGGCATACAAGGGGTGGTAGGGGTAGGACTTATTTGCGTCTAAGCTGCTGAGCTGCTAAGCTGTGGACAACGTATCAATTTTTGATTTCATTGGGTGATTTTTTGGTTTACTTGGGGATGCGCTGGCTATTCTGGGATTTTCTTCGTCAATTATATTACTCTGTAAACAAGGTGCTCAAAACAAGATAGAGAAACAGAAAGATTGTACATCGTCCTTGCTAGGCAAAAGAGGAGTGAAAAGGAAAGGAAACAAATACTAGAATAATTATGGTTATTATCTTACAAAATGACCTCTGCTCGGGTATATGATCTGTCTCTAGATAGTGTACAAAAGGTGTTGAGTAGTATCCAATCCAAACTCCGTCTTATGCGTGCCAAAAGGCGAACTCCTCACGGAAATGTGTCGTAAACGCCAAAAAGTCCCAGATATTCATTCACGCGCTCAATATCCCCCCCATGGCTCAGTTCGTAGGCTCAGCGCTATCTTCATCTGCCCAGAACTCAATGTCGCCGTCCGTGCCGAGCGTGCCCTTCCTGACGATACCTCCCCTCTCACGAATGAGTTCCTCGACGGTGATTTTCCTGTCGCCAAAGATATCGAGGTGGTCGCTGATGACGTGACGGTTGAGGCACTCGGGGCAGGTGGCCAGGACTGAGCCGTGGTGGTAGCCTTGCTTGGAGACGTTGTGCGTGGAGCGCGTGCCGCAGGGGAGGCAGGTGAAAGATAGTTGGTAAGAGTTGGCCTGGGGCGCGGGTGTGGCGTCTGTTTTGGACTGCGTTTCTTCCTCGGAGGAGCCTTCCTCGGCGGAGGCTTCAGAGGAGGTAGAGAAGCCACCTGCGGAAGGGACGGTTCGAGGCGGCGGTCGGGGGATAGAATGTGCGTAGCGGATGGGAATGCCCCGTTGGTTGTGAATCGGCGCAGGAAGGCGACAATGTCGCAGAGGTGTGGCTGCCGGGCGCATTAGGCGCAATAGTGGTGAGAGTCTAGAGGCCATGGTGAACGCGCGATTCTATAATAAGACCGAGTTTAGAGGAGATGGACGGAGAGCGAAGACGGAAGGCAAAGGTAAGAGAGATGCTGAAGAAGACGTGTGCAGAATCTCTCGATACAGTTAGTTGCACTGAGATGAAGGTATGAACGACATGGCAGGGCAAAAAAAATAATTGATGCGACCTTTTTCCCCAGCACTCAGGTTATGACGCAGAACATGTCAGGCTCATGTCGCCACCAGCTGTCAACAGGTGTGGAATCTTGAACATTTAAAACCCATCTTATCGATAAACCCCTCCTCAATTGGTGATCCAGGATTAGTACCTTAGTACCCACATCGAGTCTACATCCGATGCAAGTCGTAGGCAGGCCCGACCCTCAACCTCACATCTATGGATTGATTATCTTAAAACATCTTGCTCTTTCCGCTATTTCCGATGCCATTTGGCTTGGAGCTCACAGGACTTTCTGTTCTAGTGTAGCTACTTTGGAAAATCCGAGAGCTTCTTTCAACCCTTTCACAATTCAAAAAGTATGGTTTCTTTTGGAAGCGCCTCCTACCTTCCTACCTTCCTGCCTTCCTGACACCCAGCGCCCAGGCCTTCCCAGACAAACGAAGCAAACACCCGCGTTTAATGCCAGCGCTGAACAACATCCGCCGTCCCTAGGTGATTCAGGAAAGCTCGATACAACCGAATTCACAACTTCGGACAGGAGACATTGTCTCGACCTATCTGGAGGTCTTCACATTTCTCCCAACGCTCCTTATAACTTTCCACCTCCGCGTCTACCTCACGACTCCTACAACCCTCAACCCCCTACCTCCATCAGCGCATTTCGAAATCCCAGCGATGATTTCTGGTCGCGGAGGCGCGAGGGGGAAAATCAGACCCCCTCGACCCCCTCGCCGCGTGATGCGGGTATGAACCCTCACAGCTCCCTTCTGGGTGCCAGCTTAACCCATGACAACTATGGACGTCGAACGGGATGCTAACTTGATATTCAGCCTGGGCCAGGTCAGCAGGGTGAAAAGGACTACTTCGAATCGAGTTGGGATACGCTACGCGACGCAATGACGGACATCCACAACATGAACGCCTCGAATTGGCAGTACGAACAACTCTACCGGGTCGGCTATAAGGTAGTCATTCTGAAGAAGGGTCCTGAGCTGTATGAACGCATCAAAGACTTTGAGAGGAAGTGGCTTCGAGAGAATGTCACCGCGAAGCTTCTCGACTTCATCACACCCGAATTCGTTGCCACCATTGAATCCGCAACCACCTCGGTCAACGAGCGCCGTCAATTGGGCCAGAAGCTACTTCGGTCTTTACGAGATACCTGGCTGGATCATGAAACGTCCATGAACATGATCGCCGATATTTTGATGTATATGGACAAGAGTTGCACAGAGGTTGCTAAACACCCATCCATTTTCACGACGACCATTGGACTTTACCGCGATGACGTACTGAAGGCCGAAATCAACGGAATACCCCTCATAGATCTTCTGGTCACTGTACTCATTGACCAGATCGAGATGGAGCGAGCTGGTGATATCGTCGACCGGGGACTTATCAGGAATTGCATTGGCCTCCTAGATGGGCTTTACGAGACTGATGAAGAGTTGAGGCATGAGAGGTTGTATCTGACGCGTTTCGAGCCGGAATTTCTGCGAGTCACGCGGGAATTCTACGCAAATGAGGGCCAGAAGCTCCTAGGCCAAGGTGATTGCACTGCCTGGATCCGTCATACTCCTGACAGACTCCAGGAGGAGAGTGACAGATGTGGCACGACCATTCTGGCCGAGACTCATGGCAAGCTTGTCTCACTTGTGGAAGAAGAGATGGTCCATAAGCACCTCGATGAATTTTTGGCTCTGGATACTGGCCTCAAATGGCTCGTTGACAGCGGAAAACTCCAAGAACTCTCGACTCTGTATTCCCTTGTAAGTTCTAGTCCTACAGCAAAGGGCAAGGTTACGCGAGTTTTGGAGAGCCATGTTATTGAATTGGGAAGAGAGATCCAAAGAGTCCTGCAGGCTACCGATTTCTCGGCTCCTGCAGCTTCTGGGCCTGGAGAGGATGACAAGAACGATGAAGCTGGCGGCAAAAACGATACTGGTGGCCGGGCTAAGCCTTCTCAACTCACCGCCGCTGCCCAGCAGACAGCGGCGGCCATCAAATGGGTTGATGATGTGTTGAGCCTAAAGGACAAGTTCGATAAAATCTGGTCTGAATGCTTCAAAAAAGACCTCTCTATTCAGACTGCCATCACCAAGAGCTTCTCCTCTTTCATCAACTCCTTCGATCGCTCGTCTGAGTTTGTGTCACTTTTCATCGACGACAGTTTGCGACGAGGCATCCGCGACAAGACGGAGGCGGAGGTCGACGTCATCCTAGAGAAAGCCATTGCCCTTATGTGCTACCTCACTGACATGGACATATTCGAGCGTTATTACCAACGCCATTTGGCACGCCGCCTCCTTCATTCCAAGTCGGAGAGCCACGAGGTAGAGAAGCAGCTTATCCTACGCATGAAGCAAGAATTCGGTAATCAATTCGCCTTCAAGTTCGAGGGCATGCTTCGAGACTTGGACACGTCGGCTGAGTTTACCGCCAACTACCGCGAGCAGATGCGCTTGGTGACGGGAGATGCCGGCGGGATTGACGTTTCTGTCAGTATTCTCACCACGAACAGTTGGCCCTCGGAGGTAATGGGCCGCACCTCGCAGATCGGAGATGGAGATGCCGTGCCATGCGTATACCCGGAGGAGATTAGGAAATTACATGATAGCATCAAACAACACTATCTCCAGAACCGTGTCGGGAGGAAGCTTACCTGGGTCGGCACGCTTGGTTCGGCGGACATTAGGTGTACATTCCCACCTGTCCCTAGTAAATCGGGCGTTCTAGCACGCGAGAGGCGTTACGAAGTCAGCGTTCCTACCTACGGCATGGTTATCCTTCTGCTCTTCAATGACATGGGTGACGACGAATCTCTATCATTTGAGGAGATACAGGCCAAGACAAACATCCCCGTACCCGACCTGACAAGAACGCTGATGGCCCTCGCCGTAGCCCCGAAGTGTCGAGTCCTTGCTAAAGAGCCCCATAACAAGGCTGTCAAGCCTGGAGACAGGTTCAAGTTCAACAACGCATTCGCCAGCAAGACAATCAAGATCAAGGCGCCCACAATAACGTCGGTTTCAAAAGTTGAGGGTGACGAGGAGAGGAAGGCAACAACTGCCAAAGCAGACCAGACTCGATCACACTTGATCGATGCTGCGATTGTCCGAATTATGAAGTAAGTTTCGTGTTCATCTTCATAGTATCACCATAATCGAGGCAAAATGTTATGGGAACTAATGAAGCATCCTTGGAAAAAAAACACTAGGCAACGAAAGCAGCTTATGCACACCCAACTCATCACCGAGGTTCTTGATCAACTGGTTGGCAGGTTTAAGCCTGAGTTGCCTATGATTAAGAGGCGTATTGAAGACCTCATTGCACGAGACTACCTTGAGCGTGTCGACGATGCATCAACCCCCACCTATCGATATCTAGCTTAAGCAGACTTGACAGGGTGTCATTGGGGTGTGTTTGGAAGGGTTTGGTATTTCTTGCAATGCAAGGCGTTTTGGAAGGCAGGGCATGATGCATTTGTGTACTCTAATTTTCGATATACACATGGTTGTCGTCAGATGGTGGTGCGAAGGTTTCAGGACCATACATGAGACATGAATGGCCGTTTTGTTGCAAGTTTATTTATGATCCTGCTTACGGCTCAGGTAGATATGAAAGACAAATTCAATGAGCTCTCTCCTCGGTTTCTTTTTACACCGGGATAACGACATTGATGGACACACCAACAAGCCCATTTCTAGTAATTGGGCTCCAGATCCATTATACAGTCAGAAGCTTCAGGCACCTGTTCTTCCTTACACTGGAGCTAGAGAGACCAGGATTCAATGTCTCTAGCTCCAGTATTGTCCCCTACCTTAGCTTCATGACTTCTCTTTTCAAGTATAAATAGTTGCTTGTTCACCAATCAACCTAGTCCTGTCCATCCCTTCGAACAAAGGCGCTGAGCCGGACAGGCTCTTTGACCTGCGTGCCAGCGTCTCGGACTCGGCCAAGGACAAAGAAGCAGGCCAAAGACAGCAACAGGATACTTTGGACGGGTACGGAGAGGCACGAGTATAAATATCCCGAATCACTCGCGTTTTCGGGCTACTTTATTCCCAAAATATCTTTCATTATTCTCGACATTCAACTTGCCCGATCGGATACCGCAATCGAAGTCATACAACTCGAAATCTACCAAACTTAGAGACACACCTACCTACCTTTTTTTTTCCCCTTTTTTCTTGTTACTCACCCTTCGAGATTACTGAGGGAGACAGCAGCTCTGAGCGTACCGAGTTGAATTCTTCCAACCTCCAAACTCGAACATCCCAACCTGATCAGAAACCATCTTCTCGCACCCGAAAGCCTCGATACGCAACGTAATCCGAGAAAACATGTGTTTCGAGCAAACGGTAACCTTCGACTGTAACCACAAACACACCGTTGAGAGGTGGTGCAAGAACCGGGAAACACCTCTCTTCGAAGCCTTCAAGCCTTGCAAGACCATCGTCAGCACCGACTACATCCGCCACGTATGTCCGACTTGTGCTCTGCAGGGGCTAGAGACGGACTCGGAGGGCGACGACGAAGCGGCGGGGGCGACTGAGAGCGCACAAAGGGTGTGGAATTCTTTCGGCTCTAGTCTAACGTTTGCGAGGGTTGCAGGGGTTGCGAAAAGAGCTCTTCGTTCCCGCAAAACCTTGTTCCGGACTCAAGGCCAGCGGAAGTGGAGGAAGAGGTGGTATCCTTTGTCGAAGAGGGAGGTGGTCATGGTCAGACAAGTCATCGGACAACGTCCTCTCCCAGCGGCAGGACGTCATCGCCAGCCTTCTGCGCAGGTTACCCGCAACGCATGGGTAGTACCGGGGGCTCGGCCGGCCAGTACCACGAACGATAGGCTATCGCAAGGACAGTCGCAGCCTGGAAACGGGGCGGGGGGTGCACTTCTACAACAACTTCGAACACCCTCTCTTGTACGTGGGATGCTGATGCCGCAGATGGAAGCCAAGTGCAAAACTCGGAGCGCCTTGGACAAGGATGAATTATTCTTCGAAATGGTAGAGGACGAGACACCCAGCACTGCTGCCACTAGCGCACACTATCCCAGGGATATTTCTATGGGCGAGGCCAGCGCGGCAAAGGGCCAGAAGAAGCAGTCGCAAAAGCCAAATGCGTCTCAGGCGGGTGGTGCCAAGGCCGCAGCTGTGGCGCGGCAAACGATCCAGAGGCCCCCAAACATGTCACAAGCTGTTCGGTTAAGAGCGGCTGGTTCGAGCGGGGAGACGACGACAACATCCTTGGCGAGGCCCACGGTATCGAGGGATACTACTCATGCTAGAGCAGCCGATCCTCATGTTATCCCTCGAAAACCTGTTCCTCGTAGGGTCCCCGAGACGCTGCAGCCCCAGATCCACGTTAGGATTGGAGTGGCCGTGGAACCCAAGCCCCTGTGTCCCGAGAGTCTAAAGAGACGCAAAGGCAGGCCGAACCTTCGGGCTGATGCTGCCAAGGACGGTTTGGTGAGCAGCAATGCCTGTCTCGCGGCTACTATCACTCGCCCCTCCGGTCCTCGCCCTGAAGGCCTCCTACGAGAACCAAAGCGTCCCGACCACACTCATCCTCGAAGAACTGAGTAGAGGACGAGGGGCGAGAGAGGAAGGGTGTAGTTCCAAGAGGGATGGCTTCCGGAGCTGCTTATATGTTAGTCCGAGTCAAGGCACTGAAAGGAGTCTGGAGTTGGGATCATCAAAGGGATCATCAAAGACAACCAAGCGAGAGAGTATATAGTTTTTAAACAAAGAATCATTTTCGGGTCTTCTAACAACATGCTTTCTTCCCTGGCTTCTTCGTCAAAGGCTGCATGTATAGAGAGAGAAAAGAGAGATTAATACAGAACCCACTTGCATAAAAAGTTATTCAATGTTGAACTCTTCAAAGTTCTTTCAACGTTCTTTCACAAGCTTGCCAAGCTGCCAAGCATCGAGCCCGAAAATTTGGGAGGCATTGAGTCATAGTCTATGATCACGTGATTTGAGAGGTCCCTTGCATGCTTTCCCAAAAATGGTCTGGTTCCGGAGATAATAAACTTCATTCTCAACATTCTCCGAACGAACCAGCACTTCACCTCAACATCAACCGCCCTTATCAACAACAATTGGCTTTTTTTTGTCTCGTAACAGTAACAACAACACAACCGCAACCATGGCTGCATTCGTGAAGGCTGTCAATGCTAAGATCAGGTCGAACCCTGTCCTCGACTATGTCTGCTCAACTCGTATGTGTTTCCTTTTCCTTATCGTCAAGCATTCAAATTTTTTTTCCTCCGTTGTTTCTTTTTTTTTCTTTCCTTTTTTTCTGTTCTGGATATCGGGTATTTGTTGGGTGTTGGGTATCGCCAGCTCGCCTCGATGGATTCAGCACGACTTGCTCCGGACTCAATGCCGCGCCGATCTTCTTCATCGCAAAGCCTGTCTGATGGAGGAAACGCCGTGGCGGTCTACCATAAATGGATTGCATATTCGTGCTAGATTCCGGGTTGCCACGTGCCGAGCTGCAGCGGTTGGGCGCGGATAGGAGCTTCAAACACTAGGGGTTCAACAGAGGAATACTAACCAATATTTCGCAGACTTCTGGGGTCCTGTATCGAACTTCGGTATCCCCCTAGCAGCCATCATGGACACACAAAAGAGTCCCGAGCTGTAAGTCATCTCTTCCCCAGTAGCCATAATCCGCCTTCGTCCTCCATCTCCCATTCCCCACATCCGGACCGGGCCGTGTATCCTTCCCACGTTATCCACAACGAGCTCCTGCTAACGTGCAACTCGTGTGTTTAGTATCTCGGGCCAGATGACTGCCGCTCTCTGCCTGTACTCGTGCACCTTCATGCGGTACTCTCTTGCCGTCACCCCCAAGAACTACCTTCTCTTCCTCTGCCACTTCGTCAACGGCGGCGCGCAATTCACTCAGGGATACCGATACCTAGACTACACTTATTGGGGAGGAAAAGAGAAGTTGGAGGCGGCGAAGGCGGCGCAGAAGAGCACAGAGGCTCCTCCCAAACCTGAAGCACAGAAGGCATAGAAAAAATGTTGTTGAATGATACTGGGCGAGAGGTGAGGATGCACGTGCTCTAGTCGTCGTACTAGTCGGTGCGCACGACTAACTGGCATGCGAATGAGTGGATGGGGTGGTGGTGTGCAGGTGGGAGACTATCATATACCATGACGATCGATGAGAGGGAGGTTTTCTGTTCCGATATGATTTCTTTCTTGCCCCTTCTCGAGGAATTTCAAGGAAAAGGTTTAATGGGCCGATGTTTTGGTTGAAGGAAAGAGGTTAACATAGACTTATCAAGGTCCCCGCCATTGGACCAGGACAAAAGTACAATACATAGAGGTCAGCGAATGACCTGGGTTCGCCGCCTGCACAACTTGGCATGCCTCGATCCTTACCTGTTTCTATTCTTGTCTAAGCGGTGATGTGCCCACCCCCATATTTCCTTAGTCACGACATCAACGATGAAGAGAAACGGAAACGTATTAGGAACAATCAACGAACAATCACCGAGGTAAACGCGGGCCAAAGGGGAGCTTGGAGGCTTTGAGGCGCAGTGACACACACCGCTGTCAGTGTCAGCAGCATCAACACACAACTAACAGAACGCCTCAAGAGCTTCCTTCCTACATACAGGTAGGCAAGAAGGGAAGGGGGGGTGAGGGGTGGAGGGGGAACGGACGCATACTAGCGGGTCAAGAAAAAATCCGGGGAAAGTCAATTCTCACACACAAGCTCGGCTTTCTCAAGCCGAAGCACCGGCTCTTCTGAGTAGAGCAAGTCAGTTTCATGACAGTCACAGGTACAAGGGGGAACTTTGTAATGGGGCGGCTTCGGTGACGAAGACCACGCGAGATATGGCGTTTAAGCAGGGGAGGGACACTTGACACTTGGAGGGGAGTGACCTCGGGAGAATCCGCCTCAGCTCGGCTCTTGGAGACTAAGCCGGCCGAAGACGGCGGATTCCGGTCAGAAACAAAGGTCCGGGGTAAGGACCAAGGCAGGGGGGAAAAAGAAAAAAAATTGAACCGTCAGGAGTCCCACGAACAACGGAGGGATTTCACAAGGTTACGTTTCCAGCCTAGGTTACCGATACATGGCCGGCAATGGAAAACTGACTGGCCTGTCGGAAAGGTGGATGGGCTAGCCAGAGGAACACTGAACCAATAGAGGGGTGGAGAATGGCGGACTGGCTTCCCGAGGGATTGGTTCCCCCTAAGTGCGGGAGGATTCGGACTTTCAGGCCATCGAGGTTGGGCGGTTTGACAGCATGAGTTGTCCACGATTGGCAAGCCCTAGCAGGATGAGGAAGCGTTTCTGAGGCATTCAGGGTCCAAACGCGGGAAGTTCGCCTACAACGTACATGCAAAGTACTTCGTACAGAAAGACGCCCTCGCGTACCTGGTTGATTGGTCGTATTGTCTCCCAAAGGGGGCTACACTCACCTGATAGCGGCAGGTTCTCTGCACAACCGACTACTTCGTACTTTGGCAGGCCTTGACGAAAGCATGTGCCTGGCGGCCATAACCTGTGAAAGCCATATCGGCATGTGCACGCTTGAGAGGTATAGACAGGTATAGTGTACATGTTCCATTTATAGTTGTGTAAAAGCGTAACTCTGAGATTTTAGCTCCGTGATAGCGGGAATCTTGAAGCAGACTCCTGGTTGATCTTGCATTCCGCCCTGTCATGGCTTCACGATGGAAGGAGAATGGCTGCTCCGGGTGACGCGACTCAACTTGAATTCCTTGTCCTCAGACACGTCAGGTCCATGTGAATTGTGAAAGAGTAAAACATGGAACGGCAACTTTTTGAGCTTCAATGGAGGCAATTTGAGATCAACTACTTCGTAAAGGACTAAAAAGTTGAAGCCCGCCTCGAGGGCATGGCCCAGAAGTGCTATCTCAGTTACACCGGTTGGAAAGGTTAAAGAAGATATGCAATTGATAGGCGCGGTCACCCTTCACCCTCGCCACTCGTCCTGAGCCAATGACATTTATCTCCGCTCGGGGCGGAGAGATCTGTGATATGCCATGCCGCCAAATCCTATCATCCCATCTCACTCAACAGGTGATTCTTGCATATACAGGATGTCTTGAGGGTGTGTAGCAAAGGAATATAGTAAGGGAAGCAACACGTTATTTTATTTTACGTAGGCAAAACGGTGCGGATGCCAACAAATGTCTTGCTGGTGCGTGGAGGGGAGCTGGAGGGCCAGGCCAAGAAGACTTGAGCCACCAATTGATCCATCAATCAAGGGCTCAACCGCTCACTCGACCCTGCACCATCGTTGGATGACGCCATGTGGCCCCGTGAGCAGAATTTTTTTAAGAAAAAATTAAAATAAAAAGAGGAGAGAAACAAAGAGAGGAGATGGAGAAAGAGGGCAGAGGTGATGCTCACAACCCCAGTGACAATCAAGCCGATATCTCCTTGAGTCCTTGGGCAGTCGCAAAGCCGAGGTCGGGATCGGAAACTCGGGGTTAGTGGAGCATCAAGTTTTTTTTTCCCTTTCTTGATAATGCAATTCTCAACTTCGTCCTAGCTTGTAAACTACGAAGTACACTAGGAGCTGCCCCCCTCTGTTTTGCTTGGCTTTCCCTGCATGTCGTATCAAATCCTTTTTTCCCCGTGAAAATAAGTCCTGCGTTAGCCGTGAATGTGGCTCTTCCCTTCCTTGTTTGAGGCTCAACACGACACTAGGTTCAATTCTCGCCAATTCGGTGTGTTTCATCGATTACTTGCAAGTTGTGGAGGCTTTCTGGGGAACGCGGCAAAATGTCTTCGTCTTTGGCATCGCGGAGCTCTTGTGTTCCTCTTCGTCTCTTCGTCTCTTCCTGCCACTCTTCTGTCCTGTCTGTTCGTGCTTCGTAAACTAATCTGTAGAGTATGTCTCCTCCCCACTTGACCCGGGGCTTTCCAATGGTCTTTACCAAGATGGGAAAACTGTTTACGAAAATAATCTGCATGGATAATGAGCTAGGTTGGCTCACATGAACGACTCGCTCAGACAGGCGTTGAGGTTGGGTCACTGGGTCACACACGAAAAAAAGAAAAAGAAAATGGGTGAAAGAAGAGACGAGCTGGCGAATGTACCGCGGGCCGTAATCGTTCCCCTGCGAACTCGTCCGTCATCTCTTGTACTTCCCTTGTTGTGAAGTACATGTAATTTACGTAGAATTACTTCGTAGTGCTTTGTACTGAGGTACTGCAAGGCAAAACGGTCACGATGGGCCTCGTACTTCGTAGGAACGGTTTCCGGGGTGTTTGCTCGAAATTACGACGCTTTCGGCATTACCTCACCGATTTAACACTAGACACACGGGCCAAAATCTGATCCGGGGACCCCTTGGGCCCTGACCTTGCCTTGCGCTAAAATATTTTTGGAGGGGTGCGCCAAACTTCAATCAGCGCCAGCTCCAGGCTCCAGGCTCCAGGGTGATGAGATCGATTCGACAGGAGTTTCAGTACATGGGTCAACGCTCCAACCTCAACCTGGAGGGGCAAGCACGACTTCTTGATGGCGGAAATGGTTACAATGATATGCATTGACCCAATGGCGGGGTGGGCGGGCTCAGAACGAACCCCCGCGCTTCGCCCGTTTCCTCGTGTCCCGTCCACTGGCTGATGTGGTGCCTTTGTTCTTTCGATCACTTCAGCCATTGAGAAATTTTTCGAGAAACTGAACGGGTTGCTCGCTCATCGACTGACTTTTAGCTTGCTGCTAAAGAGACTTGAGCAATACGGGGTACACTAGTATTGCAGTCTTGCCTTACCGCCACTCTCACGACATTGATCAATTCAAGTCAACTCCGAAGTAATTTTGAGATTGCAATCATGCCGCCGCATCAAGGACAATTTTGCTGTCCTTTTTTTCACTACAGCTGTTTTCTTTTCTCTGTCTTTTCCTATTTACCCTATTTTTTTTATCATTTTTTTTTCTCACTCTCCTTCAGGTTTGGCGATTCGCCTACTCGTTTCCCATTTCTCAACCGATCTACTTCATAGGAACCAACATAGCACTTGTATACAAACCGCTCAACGACCCCAAAACAGTTGCTGCTGCCTCTGTGCCGTGCTGCAGATCCATGGAGCTGGAAAATGACCTGTCCTCATACATAATCTGCTGCATATTATGTGAATCTTGAATCAAGAAAATCTCCTTTTACCAACCTCTAACTCGTTAACGGAAAATACATCCCACGCAGAACCTTCATTTCTTCTTCCAGGATCGGTCGTGTGGGCTGCGTAGGGTGTTGCGTATCGTGGCAGGCAGCCCTGAGTTCCAGTTACTTCATCCAGACTCGTATGAGATCAAATTGTGTTCTGTAATAGTATCTTCGGTGGTTGGTCAACAACACAACCTCCAGTGCTCCCGTCAAGGGTATATCTGAGGTGGTTTGCCTCAGACTGGCGTCGGAAGCTCATCCAGCACGAGAGCTTGCAGGGTGATGCTGCAGGTGAGAGGCTGCTTTGCCCATCCGTGTCCATCCATGTCCATCCATGTGCTCCTACCCCCCTTCTCTCGGAGCTATCCTGGGTCTATACAAGCCGGGGGCCGCGTTTTTGCCCGTTCTTCCTGCTTGACATCCAACAAAACTGTCGAATCGATCAATCGCATGTGTCGAGCATGGTTTTACGCACGCTGGACGGGGGCGGTCGGGAGGGTGGCTTGGGAGTGGGGTACTGCAGTATCCGAATATCAATGGATTGACTTGGATGCTTGATGTATCCAAACGCCCAGTTCCCCTGGTCCAGGGAACGGTAATACTTCGAATTCTTATTCTTATTATTATTATCATTATTTCCGTCAAATTTTCCGTGACAAAGCGCACTGAGCTCCTCAGCTGCTCTATAATGAGGAAGGTCTTTTTCGGCAAATTGTTTTTGAGATTTATTAATTATTTTTCTGATTGACGCCGTCCACATTCTGTGAATGGATGGACAAGTACTTCGTTGAGCTCCCACACCTGAGATGGCCCTATTATAAACTTGATCAATGAGTACTTCGTACATCTACGGCGGGGCGAAAGTCATGATGAACGAGCGCGAAGTATTAATTGATGCAGTGTACATGTACCAAGCCCGAGGGCACCCGGAATACGGAGTATTGTTGAAGAAGGGTGTCAAATTGATCAATCAATGGCTTGGACTTGATCCTTGATGGGCGAGGTCTTGCAGCTACCGCCAGTTGAGAGCTGTCGGATAGGTCCATGTGCTTTCCGCTCTCGTGGCGGTTATCATTGATGTGCGAAGTACAAGTACAACCAATGCGAGCTCCAATTGTCCTCCAAGGCAACGAATTGATGCATCAATGGATCAGTTCTTGAAGAAAGAGCAGAGCTGCGCGTACAGTTCATTGGCCGGTTTGATTCTCGGTCGGCTCAAGCTCAGTCCTATTGAGCTCTCCAACACCCGAGCTTCAGCAGCGAGCTCCAACGACAGGCATCAGATCAACTACTTAACCCCCTTCACCCGGACTCTAATATCAATTGATCTCTTCTCCCTCTTCCTCTATCATTTTCTTTTCCTTTCTTTTTCTCCTCGTCGACTCCTAGTCTCACTAGCCAGACTCTGGTTCGCGATATCGATATCACCTAACCTCGGATCTGGTCTTAACCCAGCACCTTCTTGCATCGCCACCATCCACCACCTCCTTGATAGGAAAAAAAAAACAACAACACCAAGAACAGAAATAACAAATCAACGGCCCACTTCCCGGACGAGGACAGAGGGATTGAAGGGCAGTTGAACCGACGCTTGAATCATCCAAGTTCGCTTGGAGCATAGACAAGGGAACATTGAAGCAGATAACCCTTGATCTGGGAAGGAAAAGCCTTGTGCCCTTGGCCCTCTTCGCCTTTGTCCGGTGTGTATTAGTGTACGAAGTACAAACAAAGTAAGTGCACGAGTACCCCGACTCATATTATTCACTTATCAATTATCTCCACTACGAATACTTTGTATCAATTCGTACTGCACTGATCAATTGATCAATTGATCCTGATCAGCAGTCTCTTTTCGCCCCTCCAAAACACCACATAACCTTGAAGTCCCTTTACCCTCAACCCTGCACCTGCTGCCCCTCGGCCCCTCTGCCCCTCCACCGCTTATTCCATTGTCCCACTATCGCCCTATTACCCTATCACTATTAGCACGAGTACTTCCTCTGTCGCACTCTACAACCTTGTCGCATTTTCCCCACTTCCTCAATCCTTTCCCAAGCCTGTGCTGTGCTGCGTGTCTCTGCTCCCACCCCTCCACATCGGCTCTCCCACTTCGGCTCCCACACCCTCTCCCACTTTTCGCTTCTGAAGCTCACGAGCTTCTGGAGAGTGCCCCTCCACCCCTCCTCCCATCTTCCACCCCCCCAACAACATAGCGTCTTCAACCGCTCCCAAAAAGCAACCAAGGAAAAAAAAAAGGCAGGAAAAAAACCAGAACGGATAGGCCTGGCTCTGGATTCCCTGCACTGTCACTTGCAATCAGAACCTCCTGCTCCCACTTCTGCTCCTTCTCCTTCGATTTCCCGCGGCCCCTGTCATTAGTGTGACCCCACCATCTCACCATTCACAAAGAGTGGGATTACCATTACTTTTACGGACATTGTTCTGCGTGACCGTCGCCTCGCTAAAAGGCAATAACTAATAGCCGGTTTAGTCTCACCGTCTTCAATCTTGTCGGGCCTTGGTTGCTCGAGTAAACCACCGTTCCTCCCTCACGTCTCGCTCTAGTACCTCGTACATATCTTCGCGGACCTCCCAAGCTCGGTCTCGCACCTTCTTTCTCTCCTCGATCAACCTCCCATCCTCTCGACAGAACCGAGCCAACCCTCCTCCCCCATACCTTCGAGTTCTGTCGCTCTTCCCGTCACCATGGATCACGCCCCGCCCCAAACCGACCTCACATTCGCTGATGTCTTCGACGAGGAGGATGACATCAAGGAGACTCAGACGGTCCACCACATCCGGGCCAATTCCAGCATTATGCAGGTGAAGAAGATCTTGGGTATGCTTCAACTGCTTCCTCGGGCCGTCTCGAGTCCAATTGACTTGAAATTGTTTGCTAACGACTCCATTTCCTGTCTCCAGTTGCTAACCGAGGTGAAATTCGTAAGTTTGCCCGGCCCAATGCCAACTCCCACCAGTGGGACAATCATGGGACACAGTTTGCT
The DNA here is from genome assembly GCA_000812075.1 of Scedosporium aurantiacum. Lineage (NCBI taxonomy): Eukaryota > Fungi > Ascomycota > Sordariomycetes > Microascales > Microascaceae > Scedosporium > Scedosporium aurantiacum. Next base: position 47,865 of record JUDQ01000053.1, read on the forward strand.
AACAGCGCTTTCTAGCTATTCGTGTATGACTCATTTTTACTCCTGCCTTTGATGATTCTCTTTCCGTTCTTTCTTTTTTTTTCGGGACCCTGAAGCTCACTATATCTCTTCTTGGATAAACAGATTTTCAGAACTGTAAGTTACTGCTTGAGCCCTGATTTCGCTTTGCATTCAGCTAGGCTTTGCTGGCCATTGCGACTTTGCCTTTCCCCACCACTCTTACAGTGAATTTTTTCCAAGACTAACCGGTTTTCGGACAGGCCCATGAGCTTTCACTGCATACCATTGCAGTCTTCAGGTAACTTGCTCTCTCAAGCTCTACTAAGAAGCAACATCACTAGTTGCATTACAAATTGAAGGCCACAATTACTTACACCCATCTAGTTATGAGGACCGCCTTAGCATGCACAGGCAGAGTAAGTCCTCAATTCTTTGAGCTCTTTATGAATATCTCTCTCGACTTGGACCTGTTTACTAATAGTTTTGACATAGAGGCCGATGAGGCATATGTCATTGGCAAGCGTGGCCAGTACACCCCAGTGGGTGCTTACCTCGCTGGTGATGAGATCATCAAGATTGCCCTTGAACATGGCGCCAACATGATCCATCCAGGTTTGTTTCCCCCCCCCCCCTTTCCCTAGCTCTGGCTCTCCGTCTTTACTTGTATTTTCTTGGCATCTGTTCCATTTTCGAACATCGCAACTTTTTTTCTTCTCTCTTCTCCTGAGCAACATATGGTACAAGTATAAATCTACACGATATATATTTGTATATGCCCACACACAGAGAGAGAAGAGACCAATTTATATACTCCCCACAGATGGTTATTGTGAAACCTGCGGTTATGCTAACATTCCTCGTGTAGGCTATGGCTTCCTCTCTGAGAATGCCGAATTCGCCCAGAAGGTCGAGGATGCAGGCATTGTGGTAAGTTTCTCCTGTGCTAATACACTCATTTCGCTCTGAGCTCACGCGAAGATGTCACCTTCTAGTTCGTCGGACCCCCTGCCGAAGTTATCAACGCCCTTGGTGACAAGGTGTCTGCCCGAAAGCTCGCTATTGCGGCTAACGTGCCCGTCGTACCCGGTACCCCGGATGCCGTTGACAACTTCCAGGCTGTCAAGACCTTCACTGATACCTACGGCTTCCCTATCATCATCAAGGCTGCTTATGGAGGTGGTGGCCGTGGTATGAGGGTTGTCCGCGAGGAGAAGGATCTCCAGGAATCTTTCGAACGCGCGACTTCTGAGGCCAAGTCCGCTTTTGGTAACGGAACCGTCTTTGTTGAGCGCTTCCTTGATAAGCCCAAGCATATTGAGGTGCAACTTCTCGGTGACAACTACGGCAACATCATTCACTTGTATGAGCGAGACTGCTCCGTGCAGCGAAGGCATCAGAAGGTCGTTGAAATTGCCCCGGCAAAGGATCTCCCCGCCAATGTTCGTGACTCGATTTTGTCCGACGCGGTCAAGCTGGCGAAGTCCGTCAACTATCGCAATGCTGGTACTGCCGAGTTCTTGGTTGACCAGCAGAACCGGTACTACTTTATCGAGATCAACCCCCGTATTCAGGTCGAACACACCATTACGGAGGAGATTACCGGTATCGATATCGTTGCCGCCCAGATCCAGATTGCCGCCGGTGCTACCCTCCAGCAGCTTGGCCTCACCCAGGAGACCATCACCACCCGAGGTTTCGCAATCCAGTGCCGAATCACCACCGAAGATCCCGCCAAGGGATTCCAGCCTGATACCGGAAAGATTGAGGTCTACCGATCTTCTGGTGGCAATGGTGTCCGCCTTGACGGTGGTAACGGCTTTGCTGGCGCCGTCATTACTCCCCACTACGACTCCATGTTGGTCAAGTGCACTTGTCACGGCTCATCCTACGAAATTGCCAGGAGGAAGATGCTTCGAGCCCTTGTGGAATTCCGCATTCGTGGTGTGAAGACCAACATTCCCTTCCTTGCCTCCCTCCTTACCAACCCCACCTTTATCAGCGGCAACTGCTGGACCACCTTTATCGATGATACCCCCTCCCTCTTCGACCTTATTGGCAGCCAGAACCGTGCCCAGAAGCTTCTTGGCTACCTCGGTGATGTCGCCGTCAACGGTAGTAGCATCAAGGGCCAGGTTGGCGAGCCCAAATTCAAGGGCGAGATTATCCTCCCAGAGCTCACCGACGACAATGGCAACAAGATTGACGTCAGTGAGCCCAGTAAGCAGGGTCTGCGCCAGATTATTCTCGAGAAGGGCCCCAAGGCTTTCGCCAAGGCCGTCAGGGCGAACAAGGGTTGCATGATTATGGATACCACATGGCGCGATGCCCACCAGTCGCTCTTGGCGACGCGTGTTCGAACGGTCGACCTTCTCAACATCGCCAAGGAGACCAGCCACGCCCTGGCCAATCTCTACAGTTTGGAGTGTTGGGGAGGCGCCACCTTTGATGTCGCCATGCGCTTCCTCTACGAAGACCCCTGGGACCGCCTTCGCCGTATGCGAAAGCTCGTCCCCAACATCCCCTTCCAGATGCTTCTCCGAGGCGCCAACGGTGTCGCCTACGCCTCCCTCCCCGACAACGCCATTGACCAGTTTGTCGACCAGGCGAAGAAGAATGGTGTGGATATCTTCCGAGTATTCGACGCCCTCAACGATATCCACCAGCTCGAGGTCGGTATCAAGGCCGTCCACAAGGCTGGCGGTGTGGTCGAGGGTACCGTTTGCTACAGCGGTGACATGTTGAACCCCAAGAAGAAGTACAACCTCGACTACTACCTTCAGCTCGTCGATGAGCTTGTCAAGCTTGACATACATGTCCTTGGCATCAAGGATATGGCTGGTGTTCTCAAGCCCCACGCCGCCACCCTTCTGATCGGCTCCATCCGCAAGAAGTACCCCGACCTGCCCATTCACGTCCACACCCACGACTCTGCGGGTACCGGTGTTGCTTCCATGGCGGCCTGCGCCAAGGCTGGTGCCGACGTCGTCGATGCAGCGACCGATAGCTTGTCAGGCATGACTTCTCAGCCCAGCATCAACGCCATCCTCGCGTCTCTCGAAGGCAGCGAACTCCAGCCCGACCTCAACGTTCGTCATATCCGGGCCATTGATCAGTACTGGGCTCAGCTCCGTCTCCTCTATTCTCCCTTCGAGGCTCACCTCACCGGCCCCGACCCCGAGGTTTATGAGCACGAAATTCCTGGTGGCCAGCTCACCAACATGATGTTCCAGGCCTCCCAGCTCGGCCTTGGATCTCAGTGGGCGGAGACGAAGAAGGCCTACGAGCACGCCAACGAGCTTCTCGGAGACATCGTCAAGGTCACTCCTACCTCGAAGGTGGTTGGAGATCTTGCGCAGTTCATGGTGTCCAACAAGCTTACTCCTGAGGATGTTAAGGCGAGGGCTTCTCAGCTCGACTTCCCCGGATCCGTTCTCGAGTTCTTCGAGGGCATGATGGGCCAGCCATACGGAGGTTTCCCCGAACCCCTTCGCACCGATGCTCTCCGTGGTCGCCGGAAGCTCGATGCTCGCCCCGGCTTGTTCCTCGAACCTGTCGACTTCGCCAAGACCAAGCGCGAGCTCTCCAAGAAGTACGGCAAGGTCACCGACTGCGACATTGCCTCGTACATCATGTACCCCAAGGTGTTTGAGGACTACAAGAAGTTCACCACTAGGTTTGGTGACCTTTCGGTTCTCCCTACCAAGTACTTCCTCTCCAAGCCTGACATTGGCGAGGAGTTCCACGTTGAGCTTGAGAAGGGTAAGGTTCTCATCTTGAAGCTTCTCGCCGTCGGCCCCCTTAGCGACAACACGGGTATGAGGGAGGTCTTCTACGAGATGAACGGAGAGGTCCGACAGGTTACTGTCGAGGACAGGGCGGCGGCTGTTGAAAACATCAGCCGCCCCAAGGCTGATCCTGGTGACAGCAGCCAGGTGGGCGCACCTATGGCTGGTGTCCTTGTCGAGCTGAGGGTCCAGGAGGGATCTGAGGTGAAGAAGGGAGACCCTCTTGCCGTCCTCAGCGCGATGAAGATGGTATGTTTTCTTGACCCGATTCTTTTAACAATTACAGGTGTACTAACTCGGTTCGCAGGAAATGGTCATCTCGGCCCCTCACAACGGAAAGGTCTCAGGACTACAAGTCAAGGAAGGCGATTCGGTGGACGGCTCAGATTTGGTTTGCAGGATCATCAAGTAAAAGGAAAAATGACCGGCGGTGTCTTGTCTTATATTTATTTTATTTTATTTATTTATTTAAGGGACGTTATTGCGAAACCGTGCCTATTTGGATTTCAAACGACGCTGGTGTTTTCGTTTTTTTTATCTTTTATTTTTAGATGACGCAATTCATGATGAGCCTTCCTCGTTAAATAGGTCCATTGATGTCTCCTACCGAAGCCTTTACTATATTCTGATCATAAAATTGGTATTCTGCGTGAGCTCTCTGGCAAGGCTGAAACATTGCAAGTTAATCAGCTTGAAAATAAGTGATGCCCCTATCTACATTGGCGAGGTTTAGGTACACTGCCAGCGCGTTCCTCTTTGCGAGCCTTCCATGCTCTCCGAGTTCCTTCTCTCTGTCATCATCGTTTGAGCTATGTGAGTTTTTGAAGATTAACTATTCGTTGGAGACAGGGCCCCATTTCTGTTACTAGGCGCTGATGGTACACATGGACGAAAAAGGCCTAAAGCAAAGTTGCGGGCAGATATTTCAAGGAAGAAAGCAAGGTCGAAGAAAGAATACAGAATAACGGCAAAGAGGAAGAAAAAAAAAGGTAAGAAAATACAACTGCCTGAAGTCCATGTCGGGCCCGAAAACGCCACTAACGATTATTGCCTCCCTGCCCTAATTTGCATAAGCATACAGATGTGTCGTAAAAAGAAAAAAAAAAGGAATTATCAATGTTGTTTTGCTGGACGGTTACTGCTCTGGTTTTTGATTCTCGGGTTCTTCTCTGGGAGATGTATTCATCCCTGCTCTGGGATGGATCGACGTGATTCAAAACGGATGGGTCACCGGTCTGTGTCTGGAACCCGCCTTTCATTGTTCGGCGACCTCACCCTCTTCGTCGTCGGATGACCTAGGTCGCTTTGCGGCGCGGGCACCTTCGGATTCGATGTCCGAGTCAACTTCTTTCCTCTTGGTGGGGGAGCCATTGCCGTTCACTCTCTGGCTGGGGGGTTGCTGACTGGCGCCTGACATTACTATGTCAGGGTCCCTAGAATCCCTGGACTCGGAGGTACGATCGGCGCCACCGTTAGCGTGAGGTTTAGGACTCTGCGTCGACCGGTCGGCCATAGGGGTAGCTGTCAGTGGAGGCGTCTGGCTAGGCAGGATCTCTCCTCTCCTCCGCGTATTCTCGAGCAGGAAGGCGGGCGAGGGTAGCGACGGGTTCTGTTTCCTGAGCGGGTTCTCGGTATAGAACTGCCTCATAACATCGATGGCGCGGACGCACTTGGTCTCGTCGCCGTTTAGGAACCGCCACCAGGGCTCGCCGTCGACGTCGTCGATCTGCTGCGTCGTGTGCGCGCTGGCAAAAAAGATGGCGCTTATAGCTATGTCGCGCGCTTCCATGAGCAGGGGCAGCGCCGTGAGGCAGGCGTCGTTGCAGAAGGTCCAGGCCGCCTGGCGTAGCGTCTTGTTGTGCGCCAGCTCCAGCTGCCCGAGAACGTCGAAGAGGCAGCGGTAGGGGTTGTCGACCATGAGGTCGAAGGTGAGGAGCTCGAGCATCAGCTCCTCGTACATGAGGATGCTGTCCCTCCATCGCCAGTATTCCTTGCTCTGCTCGTCGATGATGAGACGGGAGTTCTTTTGGGCGACTCTGGCGACGGCGATGATTATGTCTTTTGTCTTGCGGCAGTTCTCTTCGGTTTTGTTTGCCAGGAAAAGCGCCGTGGCCGCGATGTTCTGGCGCCGGTCAGTCCTGGATAGCACACCAAAGTGTGTCGGCACTGTAACGCAAAAAAAGAAAAGAAAATTCTTACATAGTGATGTATACCGTTCCTTTCCTCTACCATACTGTATCTCATGTAGAAACGATGGAAGAACACCCCAGCGACCCAGAGAGTAATCTGCGGCAGGTCAAGCAGCACTCCAGCTTGATAGATGAAGTTGATACCCTTGGCCCGTCGCAACCTCTCCTCGGCGGGGGGTAAACCGTCTATCACGGACGGCGTGCTCAACACCTCCTCGGGCGTAAAGAACCATTGATTCGCCGGATTCGGGCTGGGGGTCTGTGGCGCCGAGGGGGCTGGCGATGATGGGACGTTGTCCCGTTTCCTCGGCGGTGACGTCCTCGAGGAATGTGTGGGGGGGGAAGGGGCGGGAGGAGGGACTTCGCGTCGTCGCGTCGGCGATCGCGATGTGTTCTGCTGAGGGATGGCCGGGGGTTGATAGCCTTCCCTCGGCGGACGATATCGGTCGATGCTGGCCATTGCCGCAGGCGTTTGGAGGTGGACTATATCGGGTTTCGAGGGGAGTGGATTAGGGCGGAGGGCATGGATATTCAATGGCGGTGACAGTAATGGTCTGGTGTGGCTTGGGTGTTTCTTTCGGTGGAATGGTTAGAGGAACAGGCTTTCTAGGTTCTGGAATGCCGGTTAGAGTTGGTTACTTTTTTCTTCGTAGTTTCTTCAAGGAAGAAGTTGGTTCAAAGTTGTGATTCCAGAAAGTTGAGATCAATCTTGTTAGGTAATCTACTCTGATCTTTGCTCACTGTGATCCAGTGAACTGGGATAAAAGCGGATAATGGATCAAAGTCCCGGTACATCACGTGATCATTATGTGCACACAGCTGCTACCACCTGCTCACTTTCTTCCTCTTGATCGAGATGCAAGCTCTTCCTTTCATGGAAGTTCACGTTGGACAATTTGGAGGCATCAAAACATCCCACGTCTTCCACAATTGAGCCGCTTTTGTCACTTCTCCAAGTTGACCCTCTGTTACTCTCACTGCAGTGAATACTTCCCTCTTTCATCCTATATCTCCTCTGAATCTGACACTTCTTCTACCTTTTTCCAGCTCACAATCACCTGCACCTGCCCGATATAATACCCAGTCGCCAACAATGCATCCGTCGCGCCAGGCCTACGTCGAAGAGGCCGAGGCGGAGGAGAGGAGGGGGATCGCGCTGGAGGATGTGCCAATGGACCATGATTACGATATTCCCGCCGGCGGCGCGGGGATAGCGCCCGAAAAAGCATCTGCCATCCTGTCAACGTTCAACCGAAAGCGCTTAGCAGCTACCATCGCCGTACCCACCGACGACGGGCGAGTCCGCGCGAGGCTACGAGAGCTCGGAGAACCGATAACATTATTCGGAGAAGGTCCGGCCGACCGGAGAGATCGTCTACGGGAGCTACTTACAGTCCAGGCGGAGCTGGCGAGCAAGCAGGAGGCCGGTGGCGACGTGACGATGGAAGACGTCGAGGAGGCGGAGGAGGAAGAAGAGGAGCAGGAAGAGGAATTCTATACCAGGGGCGGACAGGCGTTGCTGGAGGCGCGAATCGACATCGCGGAGTTCTCTTTGCCGAGGGCGAAGCGCCGCGTCGCGTTTCAGAAGGAGGAAGCTAAGATTCCCCTCCGGACACATGTCAAGTTCAGGAAGCAAGTAAAGGAGAAGCTGCACGGCTTCGAGCTGCAAGGATCGCAGACGGCGGGAGATCGGCACGTCAGTATGACGAGGATATCGCCCGACGGGAAGTCCGTGGCTGTTGGAAACTGGGGAGGCACGCTCAAGCTCTTCAGCCTGCCGGATTTGGAGGAGGGAAAGACATTCAGAGGTCATACGGGGAAGATTAGCGGGATCTCGTGGTTCCCGGGTGCGACGCTACCCGAGAGCGGAGTATCTCCGGATTCGGTGAACCTTGTCTCGGGAGGTGCGGAGGGCCAAGTTCACCTCTGGTCGCTGAACCAAGACACGCCCAAAGCAACGCTCTCCGGCCATACACAGAGGGTCTGCAGAGTCGAGTTCCACCCATCGGGGCGCTACGTCGCGTCGGCGTCAGAAGACACGTCCTGGAGATTATGGGATGTGGAGAAGACTACGGAATTATTGTTGCAGGACGGCCACTCAAGGGGCGTATATGCCGTCGGCTTCAACTCGGACGGATCTCTGCTGGCGAGCGCTGGCCTGGACAGTATCGGCAGGATCTGGGACCTTCGCACGGGGAGGACGATTATGATATTAGACGGCTACATGGACGGTCACATAAAGCCTATCTACGGGGTCGACTGGGGCTCCGACGGCCACCGGGTCCTCACAGCCTCTGCTGATGGGTGGATAAAGTGCTGGGACATTCGAAAAGTCCAGAGAACGGGTGGCATAGGAGCGCACACCAGCGCGGTGTCTGACGTGAGGTGGTACAAGGGCTTAGACGATCCACTGGATGGTGTACCACCGGGCGTTGACGAGAAGGGGGCGCAGCTGCCGATGAAGTCGGGCACGTTCTTCGTCTCTAGCGGTGTGGACCGCAAGGTCAAGATCTTTTCTGCTGATGACTGGAGTCTTATTCAGGAGCTCAGCGGGCACACTGGGCCGGTTGGTAGTGTGGATATTAGCAGGGACGGAAGATATATCATCAGCGGAGGTCACGATCGGACGATTAAGATATGGGGTCGGAACGATGGGGAAGGGCTGTAATAAGAAGCGTGTTTCGTATTTGGTGGGGATGCGATGGCATCAAATAGTAGTAGAATTCACGGAGGTTTAATATACCCAACTGGAAGATAGCGCGGCCAGGCTGTGAGTCCTCTGACGACTGAGTCTGAGGATTGGTACCTGCTCTATGAAGTAGCGACTAGGATTACTCCCCTAAGGCGGTCCCTGCATACTGGTTGCATAAGTGGTATAATTAAAAGGAAGTCATACGGTTTCAAAACCCTAGACAAAAGTGAAAAGGACATCCGAATGTCTCGAAAAGAGTGTTAACAGAGGTACTAACTGGAAATAAATGATACATATTCGCAGCTAGCTTCTCTTTAAAATCAAAAATAGAGATAAAAATAAAATACAGTAGCATAGAAAAGATAAAAAGAAAAACGTCAAAATGGATTAATGGTGCCTAACGCCTTTGCCGCTACTTGGCAGCTGCAAATCAGTTGTCAAGGTTCTGCGGCGTGTTGTCCTGGGGCTTGGGACAGGGGTCTAAAGCCTTGAATTTCCATTCAGCTGGGCATTTCCAGAGTCTAGACTCTATTTTTGGGCTGCCAGAATCAAGCATGTGGACAATTGAAACAGAAGTACCTCATACTCCTGGGGAACAGCTGCTGTGGAACCGGGGTACCCGACTTTCCCGCTTAATTTAACCTTCCACTTAAGTACCTGTCAGCCAGGGTCCGTGTATTTCCTGGGGAGAGATGAGATTTAGGCGTATTCTTGCACTTCTTACTGGCCCAATTGGTGGAGCATGTGAATTGAGTCCGATCTGTGCTTGGATTATTATTTTTGATTATTTTTTTCTCCGCCAAGGCGCTTTCCGCTTTTAGCATGTCTTCAGAAGCCCTGTTTCTCCCTGCCTCCTCCTTCCTTCCCTGATTTTTTTTCTTCCCTTTCCTCACATCCAACAACACTTGGTGAAAACCAAAGACAACAATCGCAGACACTAAACCTCTATTCTCACGACTCCGAACTTTACATCGAACCCAACTATTCCTCAATGCATAGGCTCCGACGGCCCTACGAATTCTCCGGCCTCTTCTTCAAGTCCCTCATGCTTGAGCCCAGCAGCCAGAATCAAGTCCGAAATTTCCAGTTTGAGCTTCGAGCTGACGCTGAGCGCCGACGAGGCTCGCTCCGCGCTGCATAAGTCATAAGTTGATCGCTACCTGCGAGAAGCGATCATTCATTTACTCGAGCCGCGGCGCTCGAGTTTTTTTTTCTTCTCTTTTGTCCCCTCTTCGACGACCGGTCCGCCGTGTAGCCGGGGGCGTGGGGTGATACTATAGGAAGGGCATCCACTTCTGCGGAGAGGAGGACGACGACGTCCCGTTATATACACTCCATCTTGTCGCGACCATACTAGACGACAACCGGCCAGATGTCGGCGCGAAGTGTCCCCGCACTAACTACGGTGCGGGGATTCACCGGGACCCCCATTACCTCGGGCGATGAGGACTCCGACTATAGCACTGCCTGCGAGACACCACCACTCATCAACCGCCGCGGAAAGCCCCTCCTCGACGATGTGGTCAGTACCAACTGCAACCCTAGCATTCGGGCTACTGCATCCCCTGCCGTGTCTGGCATCGCAAAGCTCCGCCAGGCCATGGAACCCCTCAGCCTAGATACGACCTCTCGCGCCAGCACCATGACCCTTAGTGGAAGCCAGCTGGGATTCTCGCGCTGCTGTGGCCCTACCAACGGCATCTCGAGCGTCGACATGAGCAGGTGTGGTAGTCGCGACACCCTCCACAGCGACGGCGGCAGCGAGGGCTCTGACAGCGGTACGACGAGCTATGAGGTTAACCTTGAGAGCGACTTCGTCAGCGAAACCGTCCCTGAGAAGGCGGGCATGTTCGGAGCCATCGAAGGCGGCTTGGTCGCCCGACGAAAGATGACTACCGAGGACTTTGAACCCTTGCGATGCCTCGGAAAGGGCGCGTACGGCACCGTGATTCTCGTCAAGCAGAGAACCACGGGCCGACTCTACGCCCAGAAACAATTCAAAAAGGCGTCTCTCGTCTTGCATAAGAAGCTTGTCGAACAGACCAAGACCGAACGCCAGGTCCTCGAATCCGTCAATCGACATCCCTTTGTGGTCAAGCTCTTCTACGCCTTTCAGGATCAAGAAAAACTCTACCTAATCCTCGAATACGGCATGGGTGGAGAGCTATTCACTCACCTGACGACCGAGAAGATGTTCACCGAACCCGTGGCGGCCTTCTACATGGCAGAGATGCTCCTGGCCATTTCGCATCTCCACAATGACTTGGGAGTCATCTACCGTGACTTGAAGCCGGAAAATTGCCTTCTAGATGCCGAGGGACACCTGTTGCTAACGGATTTCGGACTATCCAAGGTCTCTGCAGAAGATAGCGACACATGCAATTCCATGCTGGGCACAGTAGAGTACATGGCCCCCGAGGTCGTCAAGGGCCAAAAGTACGGAAAAGCTGTCGACTGGTGGTCTTTTGGCGCGCTGGGCTATGACTTGTTGACGGGCAACCCACCCTTCCGAGGAGGCAACAATGCCAAGATCCAGGAGAACATCCTCAAGCAGAAGCTTGTCATGCCCTACTTCCTAAGCCCAGATGCCAAGGACCTCCTGACCCGGCTGCTGAAGAAGGACCCGGCAAAGCGCCTAGGAGCCAAAATGCCGAAGGACCTCCAGGCCATGAAGAACCACAGGTTCTTCCGCAAGATCAACTGGAAGAAGCTCCTCGCCAGGGAAATCACCCCACCTATCCAGCCATTCATCACGGATCCCGAGCTGGCGGAGAATTTCGACCCCAGCTTCACGGAGCTCGCCCTCAGCCCCGTCGTCACGTCCATGGACCACTGGGAGAGCCTGGCGGGCAATGAAGGGAAGGAGGATCCGTTTGGCGGGTTCAGTTTTGTGGCTCCGAGCAGTTTGCTGGAGCGTCATGAGTTGGGGCTAGGCGTTACTTTCTGAGGAGCGTTAGTGTTTGTGTTTTTACATGTTTATGAGCGGCATAGTAAAGACGAGTTCGTGACTTTTGTGTGACGGCTTTTCGTCGAGCATCGGTCCATGCTTGGTTTTCCCGTTTCTTTCTCTTTTTTTTCTTTCTTCTTTCTCGTACTCGGTTATACTTGAGTTACTGCTTAGATTTCTTCTCATTGTCTCCCCGGTCCGTGGAGTATAGGTGCTACGTAGGTATGACCAGAGAAGCGAAACTGCTGCTGCGACTTACGAAAAAGCTCCTCTTTCAATAGTCTTTCCGGGGATTGCGGTCTCTCTGCCCAGCATGCGGGTTTTCTGTTTCCCCCTAATACTATCAAGTGCGAGGGCCACCCTGTCTCATCTTCGGTGCGAAGCACATACTTCCTTCCTCGAGCATTCTTCGATTCGGGAGACAGGATTCTAGAGACCAAGAGCCTCTGACACAATAGGAAAGAGGATAGTCCGGGGCCTGCCTACGATGGAGGGGAAAGGAGAGGGGGATGGTAACAATCTGACGTATTCTCGGCGCATCCTGAAATCTGGCAAGTATTCGTTCAGGTCGCTATTGTGACTCATGCAGCAGCAGCAGCGCAACGATTGCCCTTCCCATCCAAACACACTTGACGAACGGCTAGCGTGCGATCAGCTTCGATCACGAGAGTCGGCCATAAGAGACTCGAACTAACAATACTACGTAGAGTCTGCCAGTCTTCGTAAAAGCGAAGACTCGTAGAGCTGCCGGAATACTAGCGTCATATCTTCTATTGCCTCTTCTGGAGGAGCTAGATCCCGGACGTACAATCGTAATACGGTGCTCTCCCAGATGCGACTTACCACGATGCCATGACTCTGAAATATGAGGGCGGCAACACACGGTGGCCTCATGTTCCCGGCCCAAGAAACATGTGTGAATGCATCTACTGCATCTCTCAGGGGCAGCTGTCCTTATTTTCGAAATCGTTTGCTCCTTCTCAGGACCAGAGCCTGCCGAAAGTTGGCGACTTGGTGGAAGTGAACAATCCCACGACACGTCTACATGCTTCCTCTTCGAGACTACAGAAGAGCGAGGGTTTCTTAGTCGGGGAGTTGCTTCGTCTCCCCCTGCTGTCACTACGAGAGCTGCATGGGCAGGGGAAAGGCGCATCTGGAAATGCGGTTGGGTGTGAGGTGTAGTGTGGAATATTGTCGAGATCACACTGGAATGTTCCGAAGTACTTCATTCGTGAGGTTGTCCAGCGCGGCGGAGTCTGGGTAGGCAACCAGCCGTCTGGGCTTTGTTCGTCAACGACACTTGGCATCCGTCTGGAAAAGAGGATGGTTCCTGCAGTCGGCGAAGGTGACATGACGTAAAAGAAAACGATCATCCAAGCCACCGTGCAATTTGAATTGGGCACAACAGCGTCGAAGGAAATGGGCTCCAGAGAGAGAGGGAGTCGAGGGCTCGGGGCCCTTCCGCGTCAGCCCGCCCCAGTCATCATCATGTAACCGTATGCCGACCAGCACTTCCCATCTCCGCGATCTCTGTCTTACTTGCTTAGTTGAAGGAACATATCTCAGGACGGTGTGCACGCCCGGTTTTCCATCGGTAGGAATGCACGGGCAATGTGAAAAAAAAAAAACGCATTATGACCTCGCAACTCCACGGGGCCAACGACGTGGTGATACGGTGATGTGGTGGCAGTGCACCGATCTACCGAAAGGCCCAGACGATACCCAAAATCCGAAGACGCCAAAGTAACAAGGCAACAGGGCAGGGGCTCGCATAGGTCCCGGCGAAGATCATTTCTGCGTGTGTCCTGCTCCCCACAGGATCGACTCTAACCGCTGTTTTTCTTTCCTCGCCTTTCCTCGCCTTGTCCGGGGCCTGGAGATGCCGAATAGGGTGTCTGATTTGAAACCAATGCGGGATTCTACCGTCATTCTCGAAGGTTGACGTCGCGCCGTAGGTTCTTCATCTGCTCCTCATGCCAACTCTCCGTCTGTTCGTTTGTGCGAGCACCTTGACATCTGCAGTTCAGAACTGTTCCAAACAAGACCAAGACGTCGATGTAGAAGAAAATGAGGAGGTGCGAAGCAGATCGAAGCTCAAGTTGAGTTAATAGTCAATTCCTCTAGAAGACTTACTCTGCCTAGATGGCCTAAGCTTTTCCTTGGCGTTTGCTCTTTTCTCAGCACAGTGCTTTAAAAAAAAAAGTATGGAGGCTGGCCCTCGCCCAGTTTCGAACCAACAACCTCTCTAAGTCTTCCTCCTCACCTCCCCCCAGAACATCACAACCTCAACAGAGCCCCAAAGAAAGACTCAAAATACTCTCTCACCAAAAGGAAAGAGAGAGGAACAAAATAATATAATAAAAGATGACCTAGCAAAAAAAAAAAAAAAAAAAAAAAAAAAAACGCTGGGGAGGACGGTGCGTTCCAAACGAACGCCTACTCCCGTGGATTACTTCGTAGATGAACACGGGCGATGACCACTGGTGATCCTAGGTTCGATAGCAGTCAGACCATGCCGATTCCAAAGTAGTGCAGAGTCTCAGATGACGGCCACCGGGGCAATTTAGCTCGACCAATCGCCGTAACTCAAATGGTGATTACTGCTTTGCTCGGCCTCAACGCAATACGCTGGAAGTTCGGTAACGCCAATAGACTTCAAGATAATACTTCGTATCTACGCAGCGTCATAAACCTCAAGCTACTTGTCCTTGTCGTGCTCAGTATTTCAATGTTACAGTCTAACATAGTTGGCGCTTCCTGCTAATTATAACGGTGAAAAAGTGGCGTCGCCTGGTCGGCTACAAACATTGAAGCAGAGTAATATCTACACTGGTGTCGTGTGCTGCGCCATCAATTGACGTCTACTTCGTACTCAAATAGCTTGTTGCTTTTCTGCTCAATCCCCATCGTCCGTGAGGATTCCTGTTGGGTATCACCCTAGTATCACCCTATCTCCGGGCGAGGAGACGATTGCGCGTCCTGGTGGCTTTCTTCTCATGGAACTACTAGGGAACATGACTAGCCGCCAGCTAGCATGGTCGTCGTCATGCACCTATCACAGCAGGGGTGAATGAGAGCAGGTACGAAGAAGATCCGCTCATGGCAAAATACATGACTCTGACTGGCCCAGCTCCTGGAGATACAACTTGAAGTTCTTGAACTCCCCTGTGGTTTGTGCAAGTTCGAAGTACAGAGACACGCGGCCAGGCAGCATCGCTTCCGATCAAATGCAAGACTGTTACATCGAAAGAGAGAAGAAGAAGAAGAAGCCAAAGGCAAAAAAAGAAGCATGACGAACGGGTCAGGGAATTCCAGGGATCCGACCACTTTAATCAATTGTTGCAGTGCTCAACCCAGACACTGGAGAACAGGTGATGGTCGTTGCTTGAAGGGCACGGACGTTTTACAGTACAGGAAGAAGAAGCAGAAGGAGAACAGAGGTAAGAAGCAGACTCAGAAGCAGAGTCAGAGGCAGAGGCAGGAAGGGGATCGCGCTTGGGGATCGCCTTGGCTTTCTTTCCGTTATTTTTTTCTTTTTTCGCCTCCTGCGTCTGGGGTAAAATACATAGCGTCTCAAGTTCCTTTGGCCGGTAGTCTTGGAGGGTATCCCATTTTCCTCATTCGACTGTGTCTTGTTTCGTCTCTGCTGCGGGTAATTGCCGTCGGGCGGTTGTGGCTTCGAAAGTTGGTCGATAATGCCCAATTATCAGAGCAGCGAGGAGTCTTCGAACACGCGCCGATTTGAAAATGGATTCAGACTTGGGCCGCAGCTATACGAAGTAAGATAGATTGGGGGATGAACGTGGCGATGCCAGAAATTGATGTCTCTTAGCCCCAGCCCCAATTGAATGGCCCCCAACTTCCCAAGTTCCTTATGGAAGGAAGCGTTAATAGCAAGTGCGTGGAACGGGAAACAATACGTGCTCGCTACAATGTACTCACTAATACTTCGTACTTCGTACACTACTCACTGCTCATGCTCATCCCCGATCCCGATCCGTCTAGCTGGCCGGGCTACACTATATTAATGGAACAGAGAGCTAAATTGCTGTTCCAGGAAACCCAGCGTCCCGATGCGCGACCAATCACCACGAGGCGCGACCCTCCATTGGGAGAAGAAACACCAAGACTTGGGACATTCAAAACACTTGAAACGCTAGATAACATGGTTGTACTGATGCTGATACTGATACCCCCCCTTACGAAGTCAAAAAGAAGTATTAATAGTTGACGCTGGATCTCGGGCTGGACCGATTGCACAAGTCCGTCCACGTACTCGCCTCTGCGAGCCGGGCAGTGTCTGTCCAGCCCTACCTACCCCTTAGCATGTTGGCGTTTGCTAGTTGTACTTAGAAGATTTCGTATGGGCTGAGGAGATTACGCCGTCGGTGCGAGAATGCCCCGGGTCTAGGTCTAGACCCGGCATTCACCTCAATGTCTCTCGATTACGACTCTGGTCCTCTGGCTGGGCAGGGTTAAAGGGAACATCGAGGGCAACCCTGCTTCCCGTCAATAGCACCCCCGATATGTCATCGATACCTCACTGCACCGAGAGCTCCAGCCAAGAGAGCCCGGATGCCATCTTGGCTTGTGCGAGGTCTTGTTTTGAAACTCTGCGCAAGACCCCGATTGTCCGTTCGCCAAAGTCGTTCCCCCCATGCCCTATCCCTTCAATCAAAGCAAGGAGAGAAAAAAACGAGTCAATGATTTAACCTATTTGCCCCGAACGAGGACACCACTTCACCGCCGCCATCGTCGACCTCTGACCTCCGGATTGGCAGATATTACCCATCAGAGCCGCGAGCTGGAAAAGTGAACACAGCAGACCTGGGGAGGGGGCGTGTGGATGGGTGTGGATGGGTGTGGATGGAGCGCTTCGTACAACGGTTTCAATGTCTGAGAAGAGACTCTTCCCATCTTACACTAGACCTTAGTTCGAGGGACCCTCTCCATCGTCGACCAACGAGAGGAAACTGATTACGAGTCCCTTCCGCCCGGTAGACACGAGGCTTTTTTTTTCCTCTTCTTCTTCTTTTTCTTGTCTCCTTGGTTGATTCTCGACCGCCCCGCAACGACGATCGGAATCTCCACCTCGTGAAGAAGTCTCGGAGCCCCGGCATTGGAATTGGAAACGGGGCGGTTTTTCAACTCTAAAGCCTATTAAAATAAAATCTACTGAACATCTACGCGTCACCATGGTATTAGTCTTCTGCATGAACATGTACTGATCAGGATGTACGAAGTAGTCGGCACCGAGAAAGAAGGGGTATCCTTCTGGCTGGACAGTCTCCGCGGCGGTAAGGCCAAACCTGAGCAAATGAGGGCCTCCATGTGCTCATTCACCGGGGTGTGTCTTCTTCCATAATGATGATCGTGAAGCATCTTCGCAGAGCATGCACCTCAGCTCACCTCACTTGTGCCGTTGCTGGCTGGTCCGCCCTCCGCAGGGTGGCTTTTACCCTTTACCCTTCTCCGTCCCATGTCGGAACTCACACCCCTCCCCCTCTTCTTCGAGATTCTTACCCCGGACAATCATCGTCTTCGTTCTCACTCTCACACTCTCTCACACTCTCACTCCCCTGCGCTTCGGTGTTCCCCCGGGATCAAGTTTCTTGTATTTCTATTAAAACATCCAAGGGTCCATTTATACATCACCCCCCCTTCGCTCCTGTTTTCTGATAAACTCGATGATTCACTTCCCTTCCTTCATAAATCGGGACATATAACTTCTTCGTTATTACTCCTTTCCACCTTGATATAACAAAGATATTTTCCCATTTGTTAATTTAATCGACAAGAGCCTGAGAGATAGGCCTCTTCTTTTGTTTTTCTGCCCCCTTCCTAGTCTTGATTCTTAGACACTCGTATCCAGAGGACACACTTACACGCGACCCCTCGATTCCGACATCGACACCATCGACACCAACGACCAGTCTTGACGACTGAACATAACGATTCATCCTTTGTGTTTCTTGGACAGATCCGTATTGTGATACTTTGGCCAACTCAGCATGAGAACGTCAAAATCCCTCCTGGCTTCGGCCAGTTTGCTCTGTAAGTAGTCCGCGCTCTCAACCCATAAACCACATCCAGAACATCCCCCCGTCCCCAACATAGGCAAGGAGAAGAAGAAGAAAAAATAAAATAAAATCAAAATCAAAAAAATCTAACAAATTGCCCCAAAAACTTCAGTCGCGAGCACGGCCTCTGCCCAATTCCGTTACTGTCCCATCGACAACCAATTCTGCATGGAAGTAGCCGTCCCCCAAGTCTCCGCCCAATCCAACTCTGGCAACCTCTACTTCCAACTCCAAGCCCTCGATACCTTCGCCTGGGTCTCCATCGGCACCGGCTCTAGCATGTCAGGCTCCAACATCTTCGTTGTCTACCAAGACGGCTCCGGCAACGTCACCGTCAGCACCCGCTCGGGAACCGGCCGCAATATGCCCCGTTTCCAAAGTGACACCCAGATCCAACTCCTCGCCGGCTCCGGCGTCTCGAACGGCGTCATGACGGCCAACGTCGTCTGCAGGAACTGCCAATCGTGGAGGGGAGGGTCGATGGATCTCTCCGCCAGCTCGGCGCCTTGGATCGCTGCTTGGAGACCCGGCAGTCCGTTGAATACGGCTGATACTAGTGCGACTATTGCGCAGCATTCGGATTTTGATCAGTTTAGGATCGATTTGGGACAGGCCGTCGTTACCCAGGATGCCAATCCTTTCTTGACCGGCGCTGCGACTGGGAACGGAAACTCGGGGAACAATAGCAACAGTGGAAATACGAATGGCAGCGGGGGCGTCACTACCATCGGGAGCGGGAGCACCAACGGTGCTTCTGGTGGATCTGGTGAGAGCCGGACTATGGACTTGGTGCGTGTCCACGGCGTCCTCATGGCTGTTGCCTTCGTCATCCTGTATCCCGTCGGCGCTCTCCTGATCCCCCTGTTCGGCAAGTGGTACCTCCACGCTGGATGCCAGACCATCGCCTTCCTAGTTATGTGGGCCGGATTCGGTACCGGCTACGCCAGGGCCAATGCAGCTGGTGAGGTAAGTTTCTATTTCCTTCCCCGTCACATTCTTTTCTACATAGACAGATCCCCCTTTTGAAGCAATAGCATATACCTAACATCTCCTCCCAGCTCTTCAAACAAGCCCACACCATCCTCGGCGCCATCGTCACCTTCGCCATGGTCATCCAGCCCGTCCTCGGCCTCCTCCACCACCGCTACTACACAAAGTACAAGTCCCGCGCCGCCGTCAGCTACGCCCACATCTGGTACGGCCGCCTCCTGATGCTCCTCGGAGTCGTGAACGGCGGTCTCGGCCTCCGCATGTCCGACTCCCCGAGCCCCTTCGTCATCGCCTACGCCGTGCTCGCTGCCGTTGTCGGCGCCGCTTATGGCGCCTCCACCCTTATCGGCTCCATGAGGAAGAGCAGGGAGGCTCAGGAGAAGCAGGTCGGGAACACGTATTCGCCTACTTTTGTCGGCGGTGCCGGCTATGGTGGGATCGAGAATAATGATGACAATAATAACTATGGCGAGTATCCCAGGCGGGAGGATATTCCTGCGCAGTTCCAGTTTCAGAGGAGGGATCGCGGGGACTATAGGGGTTACCGATGAGGGTAGTGTTGTGTTTCGCTAGACGAGTGCTAAGATATTTCTTTTCCCTCCTTTCTTCTGTTTTTGTTTTCTTTCCATTTGTCTTTCGCAACGCCACAAAAAAATTGGATGCGGTGGGAGGTCAATGGTTCTGCTTTTTTATCTTGGGTCGAGAGAAGGGAGGCTTCGGTTGGAGGAACAATACACTTCTTCGACGGGACGGGAAAGAGAGGGATATCATGGAGGAGTTAAAGGAGTATGAAGGGCGGTTAATAGCTGCGTTTATTGTATTTGTATCCTCTGTACGACTCGGACCATGTTCTTGAGTTCCATTAATAACAAGCCATTTCATTACTTTCCTATCCAATACTGTGAGACCGGGACAGATAGAACCTAGAAAAGCCTAGTCATGGCCTGTTCTGGAGACGGCAAACTCGACGTGGCTGATTTCTTGCTGCCCGATGAATAGACTCTAGAAAAGGACGTTGCACCGTTGGATACTAGGCCGGGTACGTCACCGTCTTACAACTCATATACCTTTAGACATCACCACATACGTAGTTCTTCACCGAGTTCTCGATCTCGACTGCTGTCCTCTGAGCCGTTTCTCACGTCAACGCAAGGCACGAAGAAAAAGCAGCAAGTTCGAAGCAGGTAGTGCGTACCATTATCTTCATTCCGTTATTTTTTTTTCATAGAAAAACTCCTGTCCTGTTCCTGTTCGTGACGTGTCCATTAGAGGCTCTCATCGATCGACAAGTTTTCTCGTTTATGACTCCTGCGCCAAAAAAAGGGAATATTCCCTAACCAACAAATCCAACTGCCTCGGATTTTGTCGACACCTGATAAATCACCGACGGGGAGGATTGAAACCAGGGGCCGGGGGACCACCAGAGGGGAAACCGGGGGGCGGGAAGGGAGCGTTCGGCGCGAAGCCTCCGGGAGGGAAAGCCCCGGGGAAACCAGGAGGAGGGGCTGGATAAACATTAGGATACGATCTCCGATGCACGGGATGTCCGGGAGTGAACATACCTCCTCGTCCAGCGGGGAACCCGGGCGGTGGTGGGAAACCACCAGGGAAACCAGGAGGCGGCGCGGCACCTCCGACGCCAGCAGCGGGGCCCTATGAGAAACGGAAAATAGTTAGTGATGGAAAATATATCGACAAGAGACCGTGGGAGGGCTTGGGGTATTCGTACAGCAAGGCTCGGCGGGGGCACAGGGGCTCCTCTGCCTGCTGCCCTGGAGACACCAGGACCGGCGGCCAAGCCAGTGGCAATGCCGCCCGTAGTGGTCTTGCCGAGACGCGTGCTTGGATCGGCGGGAGGTGGAGATTCGACTGATAGAGAAACAATGTGAGCGCCGCGGACAATGGTCAGGCCAAGAGTTCGCTTCGCTTCCGTCTCGATGGTTTGGCTTGAAGCACCAGGAGCGCCCCCGGTCTTTGACTTGGACCTGATCTTTCGGAACTCTTCGGTATCGGCGAGGACAAGATTCATGTGCTGGTGGGCATGATCGTTAGCATCCCGTAATGCCATGTAGGGCGATGGGGGCTAGTTGTCGCGTACCTTATCGAATGCAAGCATCTGGCCGGTCATTTGTCTGCCATCGATGAGTGTTACCCTCATCCGCCAGTTAATCTAAAGACTGGAGTCAGCAGTCGAAACGCAACTTAACAGTTCGGCTCGGCTTCCCTTGAAGCTAGGAGGGGTGGCGCGATGCGGGGAGTGTACATACGTAACCGGCCTATGAAGCGAGGATCTTGTTAGCTGCGGTGAGATACAGAGGGGAAGCGCACGAGACGACTGACCATCTTGCCTTGTTTGTTCATGGATGCCATGGTTGTGGTTTGTTTTTTTTTTGAGATTGCTTCGAAAAAAAGAAGCTTCTCAATTTCTCAAAAAATTGGGGTTATGTTTTTATGTCAACAAAGTCCCGAAAGACTTGCAGCTCGAGACTCTGGTAGAGGAGCTATGACATTAGTCCAATGCAGGATGCCTAAATTATTAAGAGTTTTCGTGTTCCAAGGCTGAGAAATGGAAGGCTGAGGTCCCGAGTTAGCGCCAAGAAGTCGCGGTGGCTCACACAGTGTGTTATGTAATATGTGGCAGGTGAGGGTACGTACCTACCGAAGCTGGTCGTCGCCCACCACTGGCTTATGATTATGAACCAGTCAGGGCAGGGCTCACCTCCCCGCAGGACCACCAAAAATTGTAGGGCAAAATTTCGTCGACTGTGAAATTAATCCCCCAAATCCATCTCGAAATCTACTAACCTCCCAGCAGCATATCCTCAACCACAACCAGCCCATTGACAGTCTTTTGATTCTTTCCCTCCCAAAAGACAATCCAAATCAGTCAAAATGGCGTCCGAGAAGTCCCAGAACCCCATGAAGGAGCTTAAGATCCAGAAGCTCGTCCTCAACATTGCTGTGGGCGAGTCTGGTGATAGGCTTACCCGTGCCGCCAAGGTGCTCGAGCAGCTTTCTGGTCAAACCCCCGTCTACAGTATGTGATAGATGTGATTTTTACTCGCTTCTTCTGATAGGCGATCTCTAATGTTGCGGCTTCCTCTCTCTCTAGGCAAGGCCCGATACACTGTCCGAAACTTCGGTATCCGCCGTAACGAAAAGATCGCTGTCCACGTTACCATCCGTGGCCCCAAGGTAAGAGGGATTCCTTCATTGAGGACTAGGAGCGCACTTGGACTCGGGACTGACGTGGGGGCAATGTTACCAGGCTGAGGAGATTCTCGAGCGTGGCCTCAAGGTCAAGGAATACGAACTCCGCAAGCGCAACTTCAGCGAGACTGGCAACTTCGGCTTCGGTATCAGCGAGCACATCGATCTTGGTATCAAGTATGACCCTTCCATCGGTATCTACGGCATGGACTTCTACTGCTGCATGACCCGTCCCGGTGACCGTGTCGTCCGCCGCCGCCGCATGAAGGGCAGGATCGGTGCCAGCCACCGCATCACCCGTATCGAGACCATGAGGTGGTTCAAGCAGCGATTCGAGGGTATCATCCGATAAATGCCTGGGCTG
Organism: Scedosporium aurantiacum; assembly: GCA_000812075.1. Lineage (NCBI taxonomy): Eukaryota > Fungi > Ascomycota > Sordariomycetes > Microascales > Microascaceae > Scedosporium > Scedosporium aurantiacum. Next base: position 70,122 of record JUDQ01000053.1, read on the forward strand.
CCGACAAGGAGGTTGGAAGTGAATGAGTGACGCTCTGCATTTGGGAAATCTCTCGGAGTTAGGCTTTAAAAAAAGGAAAGGATCATGGCATCTGTGTGTGTATGCAGATTTGTGTGTCTTCGCTCATGGGCGTGGAGACGCTCTCAGACCCCTTTTACAGCTCGACTTTAATATAGTCTGAGCTACGGCCTTAGAGACCGACCGGCGACCATGCCGGCTTGTATTGGTGGTGCTTGAAAAATTTTTTTTTAATCGTGACATTTCAATTGATGATTATACCCCTTTGCTCATAATCTTCGAGGAGATATAAGACACTTAGACTGTAGGCTTCAGGCCATTATTTGCAGAGACAGGCGAACGGCATGCCAGCCCGTCATTGAATATCCATCTCAGGAAAAATGATGATGTGGACACCCAGAGACCCGATCTGTGGTCCGCCTGTCAAGTACCTTGAAGGGGACTGGACTGTTGTATCAAATGTGCCTCGGGTCCACTTCTTGCCCCGATACAGCCGAGGAGACATCTAGCTCGGCCTATCGTAAACCCCTATGAAGCATGCCTCAAGAGCTGGAGTTATATAGAACCAAAGGCCAATTAGTGTACGGATTGAATATATCTGAGCATTATACCCATAGACACCAAATATACACACACACACAATGACAGTGTCATGGACTCAATCTCTTCGCCTCAGCTCCTGACATGGGCGCTCGCAGTTAAGTCGGAATTACACCGCACACTGTACTTCGTACGGTGGTAAATTTGATGAGCGTGGACAACCGAAGAAAGCGACCAGGTTGGAGTCTTGGCTGAATTGCTCCTTCCCCCGGCTCAAAAAAATGTTAGCAACACGGGTCGGCTTACATAACGCATAAAAATCCGCTCATTGGCACCTGATTGGTCCAGGCTGCCAGCTCCGGGTCCGCCCGTTTCTCCCTCATCTTCCTTCTCGACTGTCTTCTTGCAAAAATCCGCTTCCTGAACTCCCTCTTCCAAACGACGTGTGTGACAGCATCCACAATCTCCTCTCTACTCAATTGCATCGCCTTGCAATTGTTTATCCTTCCTCTCCAGACCCCTTCTAAATACTCTCTAATATGTTCCGGACGGCCCTTCGACAGTCCACCCGCGCTCTCGGCGCCTCGGGTAGGGCTGCGGTAGTAAGTCTTCCATCACCTCCATATCCCCGAAACGGCGTCAATTCCATCGAAAAAACACTGCACCCGATTCGGATCGTCCTGTGAATCATTTATCACGATCAATTGAGTGGTGCCGGGTCGGGTGGTCATCGTGGAAAAGCTTTTTTTCTCCCTGTTGCTTGAGCTCGCGGGATTGTTGTTTTTTTGGATCATCACCGATTCGGACTTCGGCTAACTAGGTTTTTTTTTTTTTACCCACTGCTCCAGGCTCGAAATGCCGCACCAGCAGTCTACAACGCTGCCTCGATACAAGCCCGGACCTACGCCGCCGATGCTAAGCCTTCGCCCACTGAGGTCTCTTCTATTCTCGAGCAGAGAATTCGCGGTGTCCAGGAGGAAGCTGGTCTTGCCGAGACTGGTCGCGTCCTCTCTGTCGGGTACGTTGGAAAGAAGTTTCTTGGCCCCGTCAACGGTCAATCATTGCAGCATGACTACAAGACTCTCTGGTGGTCATCTAAGCGAGATGAAGATTTTTATCCGACGATGAATTGTTGATGGCTAATGTTCGTAAATAGTGACGGTATTGCCCGTGTCCATGGCATGGCCAATGTTCAGGCTGAGGAGCTTGTCGAGTATGTCTACCCTCAACATCCGCCCTAAGCTAAGGTCCTGCGACCATCAACGCAATGCATTGCTGACAATTTTACTCTCTAGGTTCGCCTCCGGTGTCAAGGGTATGTGCATGAACCTCGAGGCCGGCCAGGTCGGTGTTGTGCTTTTCGGTTCCGATCGATTGGTCAAGGAGGGTGAGACTGTCAAGCGAACTGGTGCTATCGTAAGTTCAAGCCTTCATGTCCAGCAGCTCCTCTGTGTGGATGAGGAATGTTGCTAACAACAGCTTAGGTCGACATTCCCGTCGGTCCCGAGATGTTGGGCCGTGTCGTCGATGCCCTCGGTAACCCCATTGATGGCAAGGGTCCCATCAACACCACCGAGAGGCGCCGTGCCCAGCTCAAGGCTCCTGGCATTCTTCCCCGCCAGTCCGTCAACCAGCCCGTTCAGACTGGTCTCAAGTCCATCGACGCCATGGTCCCCATTGGCCGTGGTCAGCGTGAGTTGATTATTGGTGATCGTCAGACTGGAAAGACTGCCGTCGCTCTCGATGCCATGCTCAACCAGAAGCGATGGAACAACGGTGCCGATGAGGACAAGAAGCTTTACTGCATCTACGTCGCTGTCGGCCAGAAGCGATCCACCGTCGCCCAGCTCGTCAAGACTCTCGAGGAGAACGATGCCATGAAGTACTCCATCATCGTCGCTGCCACTGCGTCCGAGGCCGCTCCCCTTCAGTACCTCGCCCCCTTCACCGGTGCCTCCATCGGTGAGTGGTTCCGTGACAACGGCAAGCACTCTCTCGTCATCTACGACGATCTCTCCAAACAGGCCGTCGCCTACCGTCAAATGTCTCTTCTTCTCCGACGACCTCCCGGTCGTGAGGCTTACCCCGGTGACGTCTTCTACCTCCACTCTCGTCTTCTCGAGCGTGCCGCCAAGATGAACAAGACCCACGGCGGTGGCTCCATGACTGCCCTTCCCGTCATTGAGACCCAGGGTGGTGACGTGTCTGCCTACATTCCCACCAACGTCATTTCCATTACCGACGGCCAGATCTTCTTGGAGTCTGAGCTCTTCTACAAGGGTGTTCGTCCCGCCATTAACGTCGGTCTCTCTGTCTCTCGTGTCGGTTCCGCTGCCCAGCTTAAGGCCATGAAGCAAGTCGCCGGTTCTCTTAAGCTCTTCTTGGCCCAGTACCGTGAGGTTGCCGCCTTCGCCCAGTTCGGTTCCGATCTCGATGCCGCCACCAAGCAGACCCTCAACCGTGGTGAACGCGTAAGTTGCTATTCAATATGATGGAATACTTGTGGGTGTGGGTGTGTGCTACGCATTTTGAGCTAACATTCCGTTCTTTCTACAGTTGACCGAGCTTCTCAAGCAGAAGCAGTACTCTCCCATGGCCGTCAACGAGATGGTTCCTCTCATCTTCGCCGGTGTCAACGGTTTCCTCGACGCCGTCCCCGTCAACAAGATTCTCCAGTGGGAGTCTGACTTCCTCGCGCACCTCAAGTCCAGCGAGACCGAGCTCCTTGCCGTTATCGACAAGGAGGGCGCTCTCAGCAAGGAGACTGAGGGCAAGCTCAAGAACGTCGTTGAGACCTTCACTAAGAGCTTCATTGCTTAAGTGTGGGTATGGTGAAAAAATTATTGTAGATGGTAGACTGGTGGGGTGACGGCTTGGCGATGGAGGAAGATATAGTGATGCTGTTTATATACGGGGAAAATCGTTTCGTCTCCTTGTTGTATGTTCTCTCCGGGATCGAGAGGACCCGTCGGAGGGTTGTGCCGAAGGGAGGGACGTGATGCCAGCACCGGGGATCTTCTCCAGTCAAAGCACTTGTACAAATAGAGCTCATAACTCAAATAGCACCCTCGATTCCTTTTGTTCCTAATGCATCTTGATTCTTCATGCACAATCTAGAATTTTTTCCAGGCTCGCCCGACGTGATTGCTCTTGGTTGGTTTGTGACTTGACTCTAAACTTGGCACCCGAATCTCTAAGTTGAGATTGGATTCTAAGACGAAGAAAAAAGTCAGTCGCGGTCAGTCTCGGAAGTCGTAAATGAATGCCAGTGTCGTAATAATGGTTTGCGATTGTTGCGATGCGATGCGATATATTGTGATGGTTGGGTCGATGAGCGCCTGTGACATCATTACGTGACCCGTTCCATTCCACCATTCAAGTGTCCCATTCATTGATTGTAGTGTTGTGTTGTCATTGCTGTTGCCACACCTCATCTGACCTCCTCACCTGCATGATAATAGTCAATACTTCCACATTCCAGCATCTCTCACCCAGCGTAATCTCTCTTCTCGATTACTATTCATAATACAAAGAGCTTCTTCTACCGAACCTTCGATCCTCAGCTGGGACGGCACGACAACACCACAAACGATCTCGGAGGACTCGGTTTACTCACTCCTCTCGAGATCAGGGACAGCTCTCTCCCTCTCTCTGTCTTTCAAACGACAATGTCACCTCATGAAACATCACATCCAAACATGTCTGTCAAAACGAGGGAAATTCTATCTAAGGCCCAGCGGATGATTCCGCCGATGCTGGAAAGGTTCCATAAAGGTGAGTATTTGATGCGTGAGGGGCTCGAACAACGGGTCCACATGAGCTAGCTTGTAGATGTCTCCCGGATCCCCCGTTACCTTTGTGTGAATTAATTCTGACGTCGACCTCTCTTTTACAGGCCAATTGGGAAGGGTTGCGGTTATTGGAGGAAGTGAGGATTATACCGGCGCGCCCTACTTCTCTGCGATGGCCAGTGCAAGGTTGGGCTGTGACATGGTAAGTTCGGAAATGGGATATACTTCTTCGATGAGGAATTCTCATGCCCTTATGGTTCTGTGAAGCGAGGAGGAAGCACAGGCATCACATCTAACAACAGGTAGTCCCATGTCATCTGCACACCAGCTGCTGCTGCCGTCATAAAGACCTACTCCCCGAACCTTATGGTGCATCCTCTGATGCGCCAGACCCGGCCCACGCTAAACCAGCCGGCTCCAGCCGAAAAGGACTTCGATGCCGACCCGGAGCATATATCCGCCTCCATAACAGCTATGCTCCCGCGCATCCACGTCCTCGTAGTCGGGCCCGGTCTCGGCCGTGACCCCCTTATGCACGCCACGGTGGCTCGTGTCCTCCACGCTGCTCGTAGGAGGGGCATCCCCGTCGTCCTCGACGCCGACGCATTGCTCCTGGTGCAGAAGGATCCCGAGCTGGTCAGAGGCTATCCAGATGCTATTCTTACGCCGAACGTTGCTGAGTTTGGAAGGCTCTGCGAGGCGCTGGGTATTGATGCCGAGAAGGCTGCGGAGGACAAGGAAGGGGTCGTCGAGAGTGAATCTGCGCGCGTGGAGGCGCTGGCGAGGGGTTTGAAAGGCGTGACGATTGTGCAGAAGGGGTTGAAGGATTACATCTCGAACGGGACGACGACGCTTACGATTGATCTGGAGGGCGGCAGGAAGAGGAGCGGGGGACAGGGAGATACGTTGACGGGGGCGATTGCGACTTTCTTGGGATGGAGAAAGGCGTACTTGGAGGATTTGTGGGATTCGGGTGAGAGTGAGAAGTTGGATAAGGATGAATTGGTGGGTTTGGCCGCCGCTGCGGGAAGTGCTATCACCAAGGTATGTTTATACCCATGTCCTGTCCCCGGGTGCTTTTCCCGTCTCCATCCAGTCTCGAGTAAATTCGGCGACACTAACAGAGGGGTTTGAATAGGAATCCTCGAGGCTTGCGTTCCTCAAGAAGGGTCGCAGTCTGCAAGCGAGTGATTTGACTGATGAGGTTCACACGGCATTCCTCAACCTCTTTGGAGAGGTGGATAAAGATGAGGGCCCCTCAAAGTTGTAAGAGGTGTCATATATCACAGGACGCTTGCAAGCTATGTTGCCCATTAATATGTAAATACTACCGTGGTTCTTGGATATCTGTGAGCTAGTTGAGCTGAAACTGGTTACTATGCTTGGACACCTTCTTCTCCGTTTTTATATGCCTCCCGAGGGATGTCCGCCTAAGATACTCATGTGCATCTTTACTGTGGATTGCTGACCTCATTTGCCTATCCTCCCTTGAACGAAAAGTGTGTGAGGATCTGCCACCAAGCTCCCTTATCCTGCAGCTTGTTCAGTCTTGATATCAAGTAGCTACTCCCAAAACCGAGACGTATCTTTCGCATTCATCTTTTTCTATCTGACTGAGATGACATGTTTCTGTCCAAGTTGGATATATAGGTTGTAGAACAGCTGTAGACACCGAATATAATCCTGCACAGAGAGGCCATACTTCCCCTTCACCCGAACGCTTCTCTAGACCCGTAAATCTTTCTTCACAGATAGACACAACGTCAAGCCTTCGATGAAGCCTATTACTTGATGCCCCTCCTCCTAGTTACAGAGTGCTTTTCCAAGGATAAGCCTTTCGTGTTTGCTCTTTAGACGCCTTACACTATACCCCAACGTTTGACAGGCTCAACCACAGATTGGCCGTGGTTGGGCTACTGACCAAGGGTCTCACGTCCGTAGCAGGCATAATGGTAGGGAGCGCAATACAACATTGAAGTTTTTCTCTTCCCCGGGATCTCTCTGTTCGAGAGAATATAAGTTCTGCGGAGTGTATATTGGGAGAGAGCGAGTGTTGACGGACATCGTTTTCTTGACAACGTGAGGAGACATAATCAGTAACCTCGTTGTGAAATGGTGAGCATATTGCCGACCACTCAGTACCATGTCTCCTTCACTAATACCGGGTCGTATGCAAAGCCTCCCAGGGGAAAAATAGCAGCGGCTGGGCATTTAGAGCTCTCATCGCAGGAAACAAGTCCTGGTAAACGCTGTGATCTCGACGGGACGCATGGCATCGCCGGTGCCTCCAGAAGTCTCAATAGTCCCGCAGCGTCCATAATAATAATCACAAGGAAGATGCCACTAGCCAACAAGTGAAGGAGTTATGCAATTCTTTCCCAGGTTGGCTATTTTTAAACCTTGTTTCTTAGACTAAAGTGTTGATCTGGGATATAAGTGGGCATAGGTAGGTATTTGGGAAATGATTAGCATCGGATAATATTCCCTTTTCAGCGCCTCTATTAACACACTGGATGAGTCTCCTATGTAGTGAAAATATATCTACGAAGTATACTTCGTACTTGGACAAAAACCGAAATAGCGTCGTCGTGGGATGTCTTGAACATGACTCGCGACGAATCGCCGGAGGCTTGATCACCACATCATCCAGCTCGCATGGACAACTGGCCTACTCGAAGAAATTCGTTCCTCTACATCACCACACCTTTTGAACTTCATCTAACTGGACTCCCCTTAAGCGGTATTCCCACAGCTAGCCACCAAGAACTGCATCTGCATCGTCGCCCTTTCGTCCCCTACATACACGACGGTCCGGCCCCATACTGATGCATCCGCTGCGGGTCCCTATCGAGAAACGCTGCTGCTGGCGAGTCAGGTACGCAGAGGCTAAGGGGAAAAAATTAATCTAAGAGAAAGTGTCGAATAAGCCGGCAACCCCGGGTTTTCGGTGATCTGGGTGAAAAATAGTGAATGTCGAAAAACAGTGATCTGCAGTCTCTACACCCGAAAAACGCGAGGTTGAGAGCTGATGCGCCATCGTTCTCGAGCGCATGACATGATTCTCAAATGGATCTATGAGACTTTTATCCTCGTTAATAAAGAGAGGGTGATGGATCGATGATGTGCTGAGACGAGGGCATATGAGCCGTGTCTCTCAGGACAATACATTGTGAACTCGCGACAGACAGGTCTTGATGAGATGTAAACTAGCTACGAAGTAGATGGAGAAGAAACAAACGTGAAAAAGTATGACGGAATGTCATGTACGAAGTATGTGAGATTGTGTCTAAGTTGGCCTTGAGATTGCCTGATCCCCAGTCATGCTGTCTACCACCAAACTGAGGTAAAAGAAGCAAGTGTTGGTGAGTGAGGTATGAGTCGCTCCAAGGTCCTCGAGATTACTTCGTACATCCCTCCTGTTTGAGGACCTGAATAATTATTCTCCACTTATCTACGTGTGAATAGCTTCAAATAGGATTACAATACGAAGCTGGCCTTTTGCTTTGAATGCACGGATATGATATGAACACACCCTAGTGGAGACAGCTCCCTGGAGGCTGGAGATGGTCTGAGGTGATGGGAATGTACGAAAGTAATCCTTCTTCGACGAGCATATTTCCGTAGCTCAGCTCTGCATAGAGGTCGACACACCTACGAAGAGTAAGCTAGCGCCATGGTCCCATCAAGAAGATCGATACGGGTGGAGTTGGGCAACTATTCTCGTGTTTGGATGCGAGGCAAATGCACGATCTAGCGCCTTATATGGCACGGAGCCGTTGGATATGTATAGCATGCCCATGCCTGGCCTGGTCCTCCACTCGCCGTTTCACTAAAATCCCCCCCACACTTCCCCGAATGACCAGCCATCGTTGGCTTCCGCGGGGATCTGTTCATTATGATACGTCTGTTCCCATCTCCTCGGCCGGCAGCTCAAGATGCCGTGCCTGTGCGATAGGCCGGAGCTGGAATTTCAAAGTTACTGAAGAGATTTTCTAGTGTCTTTTTTCGCATTTCGACATGTGGGTAACATAGAGAAAAAAAATAAAAAATAAAAAATAAAAGAGAAGAATGCACTCTTACGAGTCATGCTTGATCTCGTAGGGCCTGGCCATTCTGGGGGCTGGCCAGGCCCACACAACGGAAAACGTTTTCCGGGAAGGCTACTGCTCGAAATGCGTTTTTGCTGCACTCCTGTGAGCGGGCCTTGCATACAGAAGCACCTCGTTCCTGCAGGAATTTCGAGAAAGTGGTCAGAGGATGCTGTCTTCCAGCCTGATCTATGGGATCCTGCGGAATTTTGTGGACCCGATCCCTACATTTTTCTTGCGGGATCATATCGGGATATCGGGTGTGACTGCGGGATTTCGAGGTGATAACGCAGCCTCTCCAACGCCCTATTTTGACGCAGTGTGATGCAATTGAGCGGAAAAGCTACGGTGGGCCTTTCTATCCCGACCCATCCTCATCGGCGCCGCTTGGAGGGATGGCAATTGGATGATGTTGTTCCGGCCTCCCGAGGACGTCTCGGGAATTGCAGGCTTTTGTTGCCATGTACTTACACTTGTATGGGCGGCGGCTGTGAAAAATCCTTCTTCTCGCGTTGGCACTCGGGTGGTGGGATTACTTGCTCGCCTTTGTGGTAGATAGTAAGGTTGCCCAGGCCACATTGTCCACCCGCTATACTACTCCTACTGCGGACATCACGCCAGGCCAGCGGTGAAAGCTCGTCAACGGGAGACCGTGCGTCCAAGCCTTCTATACTACTTGGAGTAGGATTAAGCGTTGTGTTTAGTCCTCGTTCCGCGTGTCCTTTTGAGAATCGATTCTGTGTTGGTAGTTTTTCGGAGCTAGTTTCCGTCGCTCGGAGCTGGGCCAGCCCTAGATCGAAGATCACTACCAATTTGAATAGGGGAAGGCACAGATTCGACACTGCCGAGCGCTCAGACACTGCTCGTGACGGTGGTTACTTCGTAAGTTCTTTCTTCATTGTAAAAAGTGAGAGAAAACATCAACGATGAACGATGAAGAAATTTACTGGTTTGGAATCTGATCTCGGTACCAGGCCTTTTCGACGGTCGGACGAACACCAGGCTTGGTTGGAGCTGGAGCTGGAGCAAACATCGAAGCCGACCGGGGCAAGAGATTTAGCTTGTATCAAATCGTTGCCAGGCGTTTTCTGCTAACCAGGCTCTTCGAACGTTCTTTGTCTGGGGGTTCCTTGCACCTGAATTTCGCGTGGCATGTTCCAATTTTTCTTCCCTCCCTTATCCAGTGTGGATACGACCGGCATGGTCCACGTCTGGCCCACAATCGGTCTTTTCCTCTCTGCGCGACTAGGGTTTGCTCGCACCGATATTGGGTTCTAGAAGGTCGAGTCGTACGCCTGAAACTCTGCAATTAAACAACCATGTTCATCGAGAATTTTCTCTGGAGGCTTGCCCTGGAAAAAAAGTATGATGATGCGCTAGGATCTGCATTGAATATTCCGTCTGTGTCTTTTCTGCATTGCATTGTGGTCCTACTAGTAACGGTCCTTCGGAAGCCTTCTCTCAATGGGCATTGATCCGAGATTGATCTCGAAGTTGAGCTGCTGGTGTTGACGGCGATGATGTCAATGTCAATATCACTATAGTACAAGTACGTCGTACTCTGTGTATAAAATTAGAGCCAGGGAGCCTATGAAGTACCGAGGTAGTGTGCTCGAAAATCGTGGGAACAAGAGCTGGTCACAGCTTCTCCAATGTGACCAGTCGGGCCAGAAAAGTATCAAATGTTACTTTGGAGTTCGCACCACACGGCACTCGACTTCAAATGCCATGAAGCTTTAGCCACCATCATAAATGCACAAACCAGAAGACGGATCGTGCACGACGGAAGGACAGAAAGCACATCTGCCTCTGGGCCGATGGCTGCATATTTTTTTTAAGAAAAAAATTTTTTTTTTTTCTCTCTTCACCTCGGTATGAGCTTCGGTATGAGGCAGTTCAATGCTTCGATGTCTCCACTGCTAGGCAGGCCTCGTTCGAGTCCATGCTGCGGAGAGGGGAAAAAGATTGAGGATACAATTGTATCACCAGGAACTTGAGAAGATCAGTTCAATTGGATTCTCCGTGGTTCAGCGTGAGTACTTCATACACTAGTGTACAATTGTACATTCCACTACAATTGTCCATCAATGACAGCACAGGGGAGTATGTAAGCTTGCATCTAGCAGGGCAGTAACACTTTGAATACTCTACCAAGTATTTGCCGTCTTGTTCCAACATGGAAGCTGCCGTCTGGTTTGGGATCCCTCGTCGAGTCAACAGCACTTCCTAAGCAGGGACTGATCCTGCCAATGCCAATCCCAACTCCTCCCTGAAACCAACAACATTCCGTTCCACGACTGCAGCCCCCAATGTCGCCGGGCTATCCCATTTTCTTTCTGTCAAGTCATAAAGAACATTGAAGTCGTTGCGAATGCTGTACACTACTGGTGTGCTGGTGTTGACGGGTAGGCTAAGGACATCAATTGATCTCTGCGTTCCTACCATCGCCTTCACAACTCAGTGCCGGTTGCGGGTCCAGTTTTTGAGGGGTAGTGTAAACTATTGATCAAATCCTTCTCTTGCTTGCTTTGCCCTCAACTCTCTTCCTTGGTGTGCGTAGAACTACTTCGTATACTTCGTAGTTTGATGGCTTTGGTGGTCACCCGCATTGCTTTTTCAAAACATGACAGTGGCACTGACTCCTTGGTCGTATTGAGAGATCATGGCGTCGCGGGGCAGCCACAAACATGATGATGCATGTCGACCTCTCTGTCAAACTTGAAAAAAAAGCCCCGAGGCTGATGTTGCATTTGTCAAATCACCCGGCTTCCTGGAAATGCGACTCAGATCAATTGATGCCATTGCTTTCCTCCCCAAAACTGTTCAACATCGTCGATCGGGTCTTATTGCTTCCGTGCTTTACCGAGTAAACTTCAATGTTGTACTACAGAGGTACCCTCGTGGCTCACACTGCATATCCCTCAGGCACTCGTCCTCACCTCTGTCAAAAATACTCCTCGCTCAACATGAGCAAGGAGAGCAAGGAGAGCAAGGAGGGCAAGAAGCACGCACCAACCTCAAGTACCATCGACATCGCTGACAAGATGCCATCTTCCCTCTTCTTTCAATAGTTAGGAGTGACTATGCCTTTCCCAACATGTTCCCGCATCCAGAAATACCTCAAAAAATTACGCAAGATGTAGCTTGAACGCCATCTAATATCTATCCACTCTCCCAATTCTTGACCGGAGCAGAATGGGCCCAGCGGAACGCAATCCCCCCACCAGCTCCGGTGAACGGGACGCCGTTTTTTCCCTTCCAGTGGCTCACTCGCCCCAATCCCCCCCACACATCAATCAATGACGCGGAGTAACCTAGCTCGACTTTCCAGCTCTGGGCCCTGTATACCTGCACAATCCTCTATTGAGGTAAATCCATTGACGCAGACTCGGGATGTGCCTGAGACTAAATCCAGACTATTGGAGCTGAGCGGCGATCCTCTCTCAATCTGATGAGGCAAGCTTTCTAAGCTCTTGTATTCCATTTTCCATTTTCTCTTTTTTTCTTCTTTTTCCTTTATCGATTTTTTTCATCACATTCCATACTATGAAGTACTTCGTACTTCTACTTGTCGGCAGGTAACTACAAGAGGGGCATAACCCACTCCACGCCGGAAAGGCAACCTTGACAGTTTAGCAACATGTGTCCTTCTCTGTAAGCATCCGTTGAGGCTCTTTCTTGGGAGTCGCCAACTACTTTGTCTTTGTGTTTGTAGCACCCGCGCTTTTCTCTTCTCGTTCCGAGGGACGCGAGCATTGTTCAACTCCTGTATGAAGTGGTCCTGTGAAGCCTGGCCGTCACTATCCCAGCTCGCGTCACGAAGAGGGCGCGAAGAAACACGCTTTTGCCAACGTGCAGTCGATAGAGAAAAGGGGCCGCTGGGTCCTGGTTGACGTGGACGATTCTCCTTCCTCCATGAAGGATAGGTCTCTGTTCAAAATTTGCTTTTCTGAGCACCGTTGTCATGTTGAAGAGAGTCTTACTTCCGTTGTCCAGTCGGATTCAATGCTTCGCGCAAGCACAGCTCAGGCCAAGTAGACGAACCGCTTGCTTCGTACGATATCTAAGTCCGCTAGACCGTGAGAGATTGGTCCCCTTGTCTCCCTGTATGAACGGGGAAGCCGGCAATAGAGCAAAGGTGGTGTCGTCTGCCAGGGATGTTTCGGGGCTTGTTGAATTTTCGGAGTACCTACTTCGTACTGAGTAAGATGAAGTGGTGTGGTCCAACCAGGGCACTGTGGCTGCTAGAGGAATTTCCCGGTGCAAGAAGAGAGAACATCAATTGAAAGCCTGTTAGGGGGGCGCGATTGGAGGAGCGGTGGTTGGCGAATGGCTACAAGGGTCCTAGTCAGGGGGACGGGATAACATCAAGTCGAATGCGACCTGGTCCTGGCGCCCGTTGAAATCCCAGCAAACTTGTTCGAATAGAACAAGACGTAGGAAACACAGTGGTCGAGGACCAAGCCTCCACCGACAAAAACGTGCTCCTTGTCATGTCAAGAAATCGATGAATGTACGGACTAGTACACGCTTAACAGGGTTCAAAGTTGGGGGACTGCTTCCTGGCGGGCGATATGGCGTGATATATGCTTTGCTTCCCCATACTGCGAAGTTCGGGGTACAAAGATCGTTCCGGGAGGCTCCGTTGTTTTTTTGGTTGAGGCGTTCGGTTGGTATCTCGCGGCAATTGGTGATCGGGTCAAGGCTCTCTGATCAACGATTGACATGGTTAGGATCACTGTCTGGGGATCGCCAGAAGAAGGGAGAGAAATCGCGAACACGGTGTAGGTACTTTGCAGCAAAGAGAGACCAATTCCGTTCAACATCAGCCGCCATTCTCATTTGCTAGTTTACAATTGTATACATTGAGATCCCCATATTGTATTTCGGAAATCTAAACGAAAAAGCAACACACTTCGTAGACTACACCACAATTGGGTAACCGCCGCATGCATGCTTGTAATAGAGCTTTGCCCTGGGTCCATTGACGGGCAAGCACGAAGTGCTAGTTGCTAAGGGTCCAGTCATATTTCCTTTTTCTTGCTCCTACGAAGTAGGCGTAAACTGATGCTTTGCAATGACTCGGCGCGCAGAGTCTCTGACGTAGGACATGTAGGACATGTACGAAATAAACAGGAAGGGAGCTGCGACTTGCTGATCTCCCTCGTAACAATCCCGCGAAAGGGAGAGCGTTCCGACCGCCTTCCTGTTCCCTTGGCTGCCCCAACTTTGGATGCGCATTCCTGACCGAGCCAGCCCCTATGTCATGCTTCGAGGACTACTTCGTAAGAAGTAGGCTTTCTGAGTCGCCAACCCCTTCCATCATTGATGCGACTCTCTGCGCATTTGGTCAATGGTTGCATCGGGAGGTGATTCCGAAGCTGAAGGCCTTGCCTGTCACTCTGCTGCTGCTGGCTTGCAGCTGAAACTCGATCCGAGGTCGCATACATTGCTCTTGCGTAAGCATATTGTTATTATATCAGTGTTATTGAGAGAGAGAAAAAAGGAAGGAAAAAAAGAAACAAAATTCGATCGTATATTTGGCCGGCAAGAGCTACGACGAGGTAGAGTCATTAACAAGAGGGCTATTTCGCATGTGACAAGGCCTTGCTTTTTAGCGTCCTGAGGGCAGGCAATCGCAAAGCGCTGGAGGCAATCTGGACCAGAGACGGTGCGGCCGACTCTTCAAAAGCATAGTGAGCTGCTCTATTCTAATAGTCGTTGGCTATTTACGAAGTAGAGCCAACATTGAAGACGGTCATTGGTTAGGTTTCAGGCGAACGCGACCATTATTCGCATTATTCGCGAGGGATCTCAGCAGGTGGGGATGGCTTCTGATCGCCGACAGCTCTCGGCAGGGTCATGATGCGCATTGTCTTGTGTCGGCAAGCACTAGACTGGATTTGATAGACCCGAATCCTCACTCTACGATGTGCAAAGGAGTTGATTTTTGTAAGACTATGAAGTGGTAGTGGACGCGGAGATGGTCTCTGGGTTGGAAGCCATATGAGGATCCTGACGAAATCGATCTCCAGCTCATTGTTTTCGCAAGACCCTAGTCGAGGTGTCTACTGAGTAATAAAGCATTGATCCGACATTGTTCTCCTCTGACCGAAACATTGATCTTGTTTTTCGGGTTTTCGCAATGCCAAGCCAGCGTTCAAGAACATCCAAGGAGGTACTACACAATAACAACACAGTGTCGTCCTTCCCTGTTGAATTCTCGTCGAAGCTCATCGCGGGCAGAGACCCTCGGAGCGCAAGATGCAGTTTTCGCTCCTTCTCGCTTACGAGCCCCCGAGAATGCCCGGGTTTATCATTGGCCATGGACAGCACCCCACTTCCTGAATAGGAAAGAAGCAAGGCTCTTGTATGCATGCAGACAAAAGCAACTTCTCTGGTACATGTCTTCTCAGCAAGGAGTATTACCACAGTACGATGTCGTAAGGTCGTACTGCTTGGTACCGCACTACAAGCCATGGTGCACCCTGGTCGTCCCGCTTTCAACCCCAACCCCATCAAGACGACTTGAACCACCCCTCCCTGCCCACTGCTACTGCTGGGGGATGTGGTTGCCGGACCATTGTGGTGTACCCACCGGAACACATACAGCCAGGCCGCATGCACCCACGACATCAACGACATTAACTTGACGCTTAATACCTGGTCGAATTGTGCATGCCTGCCCTGCACGATAACCATGCTTGAGATACTTGGAGAAGGAGCCACTTCCGGGCTGCTGCTTCCTAGACAACCCACTAGCATTTAGCGCATCCTCCCTCACTTGCTCATGTATACATCGTACTACTTCGTACTTGTGTTGCGCCTGGCCTGGCAGGAAGGGTCCCTGACTTGGATTTACTCATGTTGTATTATTGTCCCCCCATTTTTAGATCCCTGGCGAGACCAGAGTTGAATCTATACCTCTTTTTAAACAAAGCTCCCCGGCCTGTTTGTCTTCCCCCTTCCCCTCTCCTCCCTTCCATCATCATTGTCGTTGGGACTTAGTCGTTTCGAATTGTGGGAAAATCTCGAGAGCTGAGTGCTCTTGTCCTCGATTAAGTCTACTAGTACTACGTATAGCATACCATCTGTGGAAGTGGCACCCCTCTACCTTCGATCACCATCAGCCTAACACGATACATCAACTTCCCACTTACGAACCAAGACGACGCACACCTCGCACCTTCTCAAAGCAAAGACTTAAGACGCAAGAACGGTAACCACCCGGCGCATCTTCCCTATTCGACTCGGCGGGCTACTGATACGGCACTTTCCCTCCCCAATTTACGACGGTTTCATGCTCCTTCTACACTAAGCCCAGCTGCTTCATCGGGAAGCCACATCCCTACTCATTTGAGCCTCGCAATACTCCAACCCATTCAACGGGGTTTACCTCCGCGTCTCTCAATCAACTCTGCATTGGCCCAGTCCAATTGTCCAATCCATCCTTGAACTGAGATGGTCGTACAAGTAATGCAGGAATGATATTCACCGCCGCGCTTACCCCGTAACCCCTGCAGCATCTTTCGATCCTCCCTTCACTTCGCGTCACCAACAGAAATACTTCCCGCCCCAAGTCTTTCACCTCGCACTCGAAGCCGGCTCATTGCGTTCGCATTGTGAACATCGCATCGCGACCGAGCCCATTGCCAACTTGACCATATACTTCTTTTCTAAGACACAACTTGTCAGGAGACGGAAAGAAGACGGATATAAGCGTCTTGGTGACGGTCCTTCAAATCTCCGTAGTACGACACTCCTTGCATAGCCCGTACAATTTTTCTCGATAGTCGGTCAGCTTTCGGCAACCCACCAGTCGCAATGACCACATCGCAGCGGGGCCATCGTTTGGAGAGGCTCTTCTCCAAAAGAAGATCTGCCAATTCCCCGAAGACTTGCGAGAATGAGGAATCCTCAGGACCCGTCTTTCCCCAAGCTTCGTTTATTCGACCCAACTCCTCTCGCATGATGGCCCGGGAAGAGGTTGCCTCCCGGACACCGTCGCCTCGGTCGCAAACTTACAAACACCACCGCTCTTCGCTGCCACTCTCGATCAGCTCTTCCAACACAAGCAGCTTCCAAGAAGAAGCCGCCCTTGGTCAAACCGCAACCATAACCTCAAACCTACCTGACCTCAAAGTGCTTCGTCATGTCAACCAAGCAACTCATTTTGGCCAGGCACCTGCTGCCCATTCCTCAACATCCCCTTCCGCTAGAGTTTCGGGAACCTTCATCTCAGCCAAGCCGGCCGTCCGACCTGGCAGCTCTCCACCACTAGCAGTCCTGAGGCTGGACACCCCACCCGCCTTAGACGCTGAAGATTCTTTCTCTCGCGCCCTTGAGAAATTCAAGTTTTCGAGTCTTACCCAGAGCCACAGTTCTCTCCTGCATAACATCCCTACGCCGGGCCAATCGCCCGAAATGTCCCCAATCCTGGACTTGAACATGGAGGACCAACCGACTGGAATCAAACCTTTGAGTGGGGCAAGAACCTCTACAGATTCCTTGGAGTACGTGGCTAAGGGTGTCTTGGGCAACCCGAAACCGAAAACCTTGCCTCCCAACCTTCACAAGAGAAAAGGTTCTAGCACATTGGCTGTTTATAAGCCTGTCCTTAAAGAACCCACTTTCCACGATTTTATGGATCTTAGCGACGATGATATCGCCGAGGAGCATCCTGATGGCACACCAGGTACACCCGCCATTAAGACGGTGCTGCCTCCCTCACCACCTTCCACAGCCTCCTCCTCTCTACTGTCTGCGTCGAGGTCGCGTGCGGCGTCATTGCTGACCCTCCCACCTCCCTACACAAGTCGGCCAGCCACGGCAGCCGCCTTCGAGGCAGCACGTATAGCTTCGCGGTACAATTTTGATCTTGTCTACGTTGTCAATCTTTGGCCTGATTGGAACCTCCGGCAAGACCCGGGATCAGTAACACCAACTGTCTCATCATCTCGGGCGCAGATGAGCGGGGGCAGTAATATGACCGGCCGGCTTCTGGCCGCGTACGGTTTATCTACTGTCAAGTCTCCCTTCCGCATCTCCGCCGCTGTCCATACAAAGATTCTCCAGACGGACGGATGGATCGAGTACCGGAATGAAGAGGCCCAGAATAACGAGTTTGCCCGTGGGTATGCTTGCGCGTTCTATCGGGGGGAGTACGGCCGTCGCCGCGGATCCGCCGACTCGTCTTCTACGACGGCAACGGGCATGTCGGCGAATGGGAACATTGATCGTGGTATTGTGTTCGCCGCCTACCGAAAGCCTAGCCCCGACGGCGACGATTCAGCCGTTAGCTGCAGCAAGTCCGAGCTCTCTGTTATCTATAGAGATGCCGAAGCATTGGTGGAGATGCTGATTGATATCCACATGGCCAACCGTTTACGATACTCGACGGCTCATGGTCTACATGTACACTCGGACGAAACTGGGCCAATGCCTATCCACCGACCCACAGAGATCACTCTAGGGTAACGACGTTGCACACTTCTATTTTGTTTTTCTTCTTTTCTTTCTTTCTTTTTTTTTTTCCCATTACATGGTCGTATTCACACCCGATAATACCGACGGCTATTTTCCCTTTTATTTTAGCGAGGCGTTGGGAGTCGAGGCCAAGGCAGGCATCATGTTCAAGACAGTTGGGGAAATCGATGGGTTACGCTATGATGGGACTGGGGTGGAGACTTGAACAAGACGTGGAGACACGGGCAGGGGGTTGATAACTCGATCACTTGACTCAACAGCGCATGCATCGAAGGCATTTGATGCTACGTACACTGCATGTAGTTTTACATGGTTAGAAGAAGTAAGACGATTAAAAAACAGACTACTAGATACCCCAGGTTCTTCCCCTTCACATTCCTTCAGATATCAACCGTGATGCGAGGATGGCACTCTCATTTACCCAATTAAGAGCGGTAAGAACCGAGAATCGGGGTCCTCCCCGGCTTTCCAGAAGCGTTTCACCGGATCCCAGGCATCGGCCGCGACCGGGCTCCATGATTATGCCGAGAACTCATCTGCCTGAGATGCACCCAGATTTATGTTTTATAAGGGACGGACTCGTGCTTCCCCGCAAGTGGCTGGTTGGGGGGTTTTTGAGTATTGCATTACGGCTAGCAATATAGACAGGGAGACAAGGGCTTGAGAGGTGCCACCTCAAGGGTCCCATCCGCGAGCGGTCAGGATGCCGAGTGGTGCTTGGATGGTTCGGATGCGGGGGAGGATTATGCGCTACCCTGCCCGGCGCTTACTTCGTAAGAGGGGAATGTTGAAGGATGGGGGCCAGGGTTGGCTTGGGGTGTATTGTTGAGCATTGGTAGTTAGAGTGAGTTGAGTCTTTCAAATTCCTAAGAAGAGATCGATTTAGTCGATTATTACTCGAGGAATGAGAGTTTGAGGTGATGTGGATGAGGTCAGAGAGGAAAAACCGTTTTCTTCCAGGCGCCCGGCTTTGATCTGGTTAAGGTGGCATTGAGCCTCTGAGGTCACCATGCATTTTCAAGTTCAAATGTTCTGTCGTGGACCTGCACCACAAGTTTATGGACCTGTGGTCCGCTAGAAACACGACAATCCGTTTCTCCTTCATAGTCTGCCAGAGGACCGATTATGCAACAACAAACGCACTAGTGGTTTAGTGGTAAAATTGGTCGTTGCCATCCCTCGATGCAGCTCTCGACTAGCCCCCGGTTCGATTCCGGGCTAGTGCATCTTCGAAGATCCTGGTCTTTCTCACGTTCATCTTTTTGCCCTTCATCCCTCCCGTATGGTTAGTTTATTTTGTTTTATTTCTTCTTCCTATTTTTTGCTAAAGGCGTGTCATCCATTCCCTCAAGCAAATGCCTGTCTTACATCTTGTGGGAAAACATGTCTGGGATGGTGACAACTTATGGGGGAGATCGCGAGGATAGCGAGGATAGCGAGGGGGAAGAGGAGGCCGATGTAACGAGCCTGTTTCTCTTCTCGAGCTTCTATTTTTCAGCTCGAAAAATACCAGTGTGTCTGTTTGCACCACTGCCGCGTCTAGTCTTCCGAGGTTCGAAATGCCTCAAGTTTCCTATACTCTCCAAGGATGCAACGCCAAAACCAATCCAGATCTAACCTAGACTACGAAACACAAAATGAATATGAACGAAAGGCCAACGAGAACACCAAGCATGAATGCATTTTTCTTCTTCTTCTTCTTCTTCTTCTCCTCCTCCTCCAGACCCCGCCAGGAAATTTAAATGAGGCCATACACCCTCCTAGCAGCATAATAACAAGCGAAGCCGAAACAAAAGAGCCCGATGGTGATGCAAACGAACCACGTAAGGTCGCCTTCGTACTCTTGACCGGGGACCCAAACGTTCATGCCCCAGAGGCCGGTGATGATGTTCATTGGGAGGACAATGGTACCGAGGACGGTGAGCTTATTGAGGCTGTCGGCCGTCTGTTCAGAACGTTCCGTCATCTTGCAGTTGATTTGAGCGAGATAATTGCCGTGGGCTCGGGCGAGGATCCTAGTGGGAGTGGGTGTTAGCTCGACCGCTTGAGTCCATAGCATAGAGAATGACATCAGGAGGCAGTAATTCGCAACAAACCAGCCGGTTCTCTGAAACTTACATTTCGTAGTGACTGAGATTAGAGGTCATAGTCAAGATGTGATCCTGAATATCGCCAAGGTAGAGGCCGATGTCCGAGTGAGGAGTTACCTCCCACTGCTCATTGCATCGCTTCGCGAAACCTTTGATGACGTCCGCCTTGTTGCCCAGCAGACGATACAGACTCATCACCCTCTTTCTGCAGTCACCCGCTCGACGGAGAACGTCGACCGTGCTCAACTCGGCCGTAGTAGAGCCATCATCACTACTACCGGCCTTCTCCTCTTCCTTTTCCGCCTTCTTCGTCGCGCTCCCCCACGAATTCATGATGCTCTCGTCGATGTCGTCGACTTCCTCTTCGATATTCTGGATTATGGGACCAAACACATCGGTAATGTCGTCGATGATGGCGTACGAGATCCAATCCGAGGAAACAATCAAGTAGTCCTTGAGCTGGCGGATCCTGCGACGGACGTTGGCGGCGTGGGGCGTAGGCGAGAAGTGGAAACTGAGGATACCCTCACGGAAGACGACGGTGTACATGTTGACAGGCTCCATGTACGTGCTGCTATGGATGTCCTGATCAAACGTTCGATAGTTGACAAAGTAGTAATTGCGGAATAACTCGACCTTCTCCCGCGCTTCTTGCATCATGATATCCTCTGCCGTGAGGGGGTGGATACCGAAAGCTTGGGATATCACCTTCATCTCCGACTCGGTTGGGCTAAGCACGTCAAGCCACCAGATGGGCCGTTCGCCGTATCTGAGGGCCTTCGTTTCCGGTTCCGGTTCTATTCCTTTGGCCTCGCGTTTCGAGCTGGAAGTTGGCGTTCCAGACCTCGGCCTCTGCGGCGACGGCTGGGACGTACGGGGTGGTGCGCTGGCAATCGAATTCTTCCCAACAGAGGAGGCGCGGTCAAGTGAGGTCGCAAAAACATCACTATTACCCTGAGTCGTCAGTGCAGAGAGCTTCCGGGAAACTGGAGGCATTGAACCGCCGTCCCCCGCGTGGCTGGCGCGGCGAACCCTGGACGTGAATGGGTTCACCATTTCAATCGAGTCTCCGTCTTCCTCATCTGACTCGTCGTCCGAGAGCACGCGAGGATCCGGGATAAATAACTCGCGAAAACTGCCGCCAGCCTGGATCAAGCCCGAAATAGTCTGACTATGTATTGTGCTCTGCACCTCCTCATTAAAGTAGGTGAACCGATAGGGCACTTCGTCTTCAGAAAGGTACCATCCCTTTTGCACAGCGCGCAACCTGCCATTAATAAGCTGCGGCTCGGTAATCTTCTTTACGCGGGACGTTTCTTGCTCCTTCTCGTATTGGCTCCACGACTCGAGGACTGACAAATCCGGCCACGGACTCCGACGGCGGCGGCGGCGGGGCTGGAATCGGGGCGGGGAGCCGCTTCGAGGAGAGTACTGGTACTCTTCACCTTCCTCCTCAGCCACCTCGGACAAGTCAACAACCGCCGGGAAGCAGACGTCATCCTCGGGAGGCATTAGGCCAGTGTTCCTCCGTGACTTGCTGGACAACGACATCGGCCGGCCACCCTCTTCTTCCTCTGGTAGTTCTTCCTCCAAACATATCGATCCCCTGGGAGACTCTGCCTCTCGAGCGAGTTCGTCCCGTATCATAGCATCGCCAAAACTCATGTCGAGGCCGGCAGCGGGTCCAAGTGTGGGGGTTCCCGGGACAGAGGGCGGATAGTTGACGTTAAAAGCAGAGGGTTTCGTCCTGGATGACGCATTGGAATCGCGTCGTCTATTCTGTTCGCGGTCGAAGGCAGAGACACCGACGGCGGACTCGTGCCGCCTAAGATGGTTGGTGGTCGACATAAGAGGTGTCCGCTCGTCCCACCGATCTGCTTCTCTCTCGTTGCCGGTCTCGGCTGACACACTCAGCCTCCGGCGGCTATTCCGACGAACAAAGGGAGAAGGTTGTGCTTGTATATTCGTTGTAGGTAGTGTACGGGTTCGTGCGGTCTGACGATGTTCCCTTGAGAGGGCAAGCAAAAAAAAACATATGCGGTTAGCTTCACACGAATCCCGGGGATCGGGGAGCGGAGATGAGCACAACTCTTGTGAGAGGAGGTTGGCTCACCTATGATTTAACAAAACTGCCTCGTCAAGGCTTGAGTCGCTTAGGCTTCTTCGAAGGGCATACAAGCTATCGCGCGCCGCATCGAGGGCGCCCGAGTGCTCATCATCCAGCGGCGAGTCCCCAGGAAGTGGGGCAAAAGACTTTCTCCTAGAACGCTTCTTCTTTCCCCCACGATGGGCCTTCCTGGGCTTCGGGTTCCCTTTCGTGGAAGAGGCGGGTTCTCGTATAGATGACGCTGAGCTGGGGGCTTCGGGAGGCTGTCGAGAAGGTGAGCCTGTTGACGCGAGGGGCGCGAAGGGGTTGTTGGTCGGCATGGCGGTCGACGAGGAAGGGGAGAGGACCGATGAGTAAAGAATTTAACTAGGTCCAAAGGCCAGCACGAGATGTCAACTTGTCAACTTGCTTTCCGTAGCATATGAACGGAGCGAATATTTCTTCTGGCGTGGGCCTCGAGCAAAGATGTAAGAGCTAGTGGAGTGATAGTCGAGAGGAGGTTCGGTTAGGCATTAGTTCGTCTTGGGGCGGAGGGAGCTAGCGTCGAAGATTTCGAGTTCGTCACTAATGATGGAAGATGGAAATAAACACGCCGCTGGACATCAATGGCAAGAAGAGCCGATGAGGGTTTCAAGGTCCAGTTAGTTTTTTCTTGGGGAAAGTCAATCTTGTGGCGTGGGAAGGTTTTAGGAGAAAGACTGAAGGAATCAATATCTACAAAGGGTGAAGTACTCCGTACATTCAATGTTCAATGTCGCCAGTTCAAGCGTTGGGAGGTGTGCCGCTGTGCCGCTGTGCCGCTGTGCGCTGTGCGCTGTGCGGACTCGGAGGCTGAGAGGCAGCTGATTAGGAACGTGGACCACTGGACCTGCCCAGGCTTGTGACTGTGACGCAGCACGCCACTGGCCGAGTCTGGCAGTTTGGCCTCGCAGCTGCGGACTGCATTTGCTGGCAATCCGATGAAGTCACACAGTGCAGGGGAAGCTCCAATGCGAGCTGCAGTCTTCTGGAAATCGACAGACGATCTGCACAAATCTGCGTGGGGTGACCGACCTGGCTGCAATGTGTTGCGGCTTGTCGCGGATCAACACTGTACGAAGTACGAAGTACCGGGTCTGACAGCTCAGTCTACACTAATGCTGGCGACAACGGCAATGACGAAACAACACTGGAATTGTGAAATTGAACACTAAGTGGATGATTACGTGATCACATACGACAGGACTTGTGACAATGGTACAATTCAATTATTTCAAGGTTTGAACTGTCCTTGACATCTTCAATACCCAACGATTGAAAAATTGTAGATTTTAATGATTTAGTCACTTAGAGCAGAGCTGTGAAGTGTTTTACCCCTCAGCTATTGACCCTCGATATACTTCGATGTTCCCACGTAGGGACCATCCTCGACTTCCATCCCTCTCAACCGACCCATGTCTTTCCTTGACGTGTTCCATCTTTCTTTTGCTCTTCCCATGTGCTTTGTCTCAAACTAGATTCGACCTCTCTTTTTAGTTATCCTGCTGCTGGCCAAGCCGGCCGAGGTGCTGGTCGCCTGGCTGGCCATAGTCGAGCTCAGACCTGGTCCGTGAAAATACCCCAACGGATCATATAAGTGAAAGAGCTATAAATATCATTTTCCATCATGAGCGGCAAGATGTGAGATATTGAAGCCTTGTGTCCGGTCGCGCCCATATTCTTCCTATTCTCGTCTGCCATCACTCCCAGTGCCTTATTCGCCTCAAGCTCCTTTGAAAGATGCATGTCGACAATTTCACAGGGGTGCCCACGAAAACCATACAGCTTTGCGACTTCAGCAGGTTTGCTAGACCTTCAGAGAACGAAACAGAGAAAGAAAGGGAGGAACCCCTCACCAAAAGAAAGAAGTTGACCTTGCTGGACCTTCCCCCTGAGATGGTGTGCGAGATCGCTGACCACCTCGATGGCGGCTCCCGTGCCGCATTCGCTCTAGCCAGCAAACCTCTTCTATGTACTCTTGGCACGAAAGCTGTCTACGACCTTGATCGCCGATCCCGACTCGGATTACTCTTGATATTCGAAAGGCACAAAATGTTCCCCGGCCTGTTTTTGTGTACGATCTGCAGGACCTTCCACTATCCTCGCCTCCCTAAGTTCATGTCAGAGGAGGGATACGCAGGTTACATACCTCCGGGACTGCCCTTCGTCGGTGACAAACGCTCTTTAAGGCTCTGTGAGAGGACCAATAAGTGGACGTGGAATCTCATCTCATATGGCATGCTAGCCTCTATCATGAGATCCCACCGGCATGGGAACTCTCTCTACCCAGCGTCACTTCTCGACGCTGATAAGTTCCGAGGGTGTAAGGATAAACAGAAATCCTGGCTTAGCATCACCGCGAATTTCAAGATAGTCAATGGCAATTTGATGCTCAAAACGGAAGTAGTTCTGTGCCCAGCGGTACCACGACAGTCAACACAGCACGTGGTGTACGCTCTGCTAGGGCTCTCACGGGATGACTTGGAAGTTATCAATGTCTGCGCCCATAGAAAGTGGCTAGACATCTTTCCCTTCATTCTTCCACCCGCCTTCGAGGATGTTCCTCTACCTGTGCAGAGCCTGGCGTGTTTCTGGTCACACTCAATCGACTGCGACAAGCAAGAATGCGGAAACCTAGGATTCATTTTGCAGATTCGAAAAAGCTGCGATATCTGCTACACGGAATTCGAGGTGCAGAGATGCGACTTGGAAGGCTCGAGGCATCGGGCGATGAGACTCACGACGTGGAAGGATCTTGGCAGTGGGGGAAGCCACCACAGTCATCAGTGGGTTTCCCATTTCTACCCCGGTTATTCCAACCGGCGACGCTCACTTCTTTACGGCATACGAAGTCTTTTTGATGATGACTGAGAGACGCAAGCTATTTTGATTTCTGGGTCTACTTCAGTGATTTACACTCGCAGCATTCGGGAGCGACGTTGGTTTAAGGCATGCATAACGAAGTGACGTTAGGGACTTGGATACTGCGGTGTGCTTCTAGGAACACCGGTCAAAGATCAATCGTATTCAATCAAGAAGAGCGTTTGAGACTTGAGATTATCGTGGATCCCGTGTGTGAAATTAGCTAGTGCGGATATAACCACTTCATGAGGGCGGCCGACCTGTCCTTGGATTGTGTTATTTCCGGGTGCCATGAAAAGGGCACGTTTTGCCGTAGCCCCCTTTCAGGTCTATTTGCGTCATTCATTCAAGTACGGATACCGAATCCCTTCGGGCCTGGAATATTTTGGGTATTTTATTTCTGGTAGATTTAGACTATCCCGACGACGTGGCTCTCGCACACCACCATCCTCGAGCAACTAGATTCTTAGGCAAAGCTCCAGAGCTTGACGAGCAGACTGTCAGCGACCCCCGACCCTTCGTCTTGAGGCAAGAATATCCTCTTGGGTATCTGGAATTCTACCACGGGCGCCTTTTTGACGTCCTTTGACATTTCTGATTCGAGAAGCTATGATCACACCATGTTAGACCATACTCCATAAAAAGAGGCAAGGAACGCAAAAAAAAGTAAAGGGCTGAGCGGGCAAACTCACACTTCCATACGAATGATCCAAAAAGTCCTCGATATTGTAAGACTGCTTCGTAAACTGCTCCGAAATAATCTTTGCTATCGTCGCCACATTTGGGTGATAGTGTGCCTGCAGCTGCACTAGTTCCCACACACAACTCTCGATAGCCTTGGTCTCCATCGGGTCCGTTTCATCCGGCAAGAACGGATCTTTGAAGCCTTCGCTCTCTATGCTTTCCTTTAATTCCGGATCCCTTATTTCCCGGTGCATCATAAATGTGCAGGCCGGATGGCGCTTGAAGAGATTGTAGATCCAGGGCACGACGAAAACGACGGCACTTGGCGGTGCATACAGCGCTAGCCTCGACAGCCTCTTGATGAAGCTTGCCACCAGGGCCGCGGGGAGATGGCTTGAGGCGAGGAAGGTGTCGAGGAGGCGGAAAAATCGAGATCGGTGCCTGGAATGGAGGATGTCCTTGTCCAGGAGGGAGTAAAGCTTGGGGTAGAAGGAGGGGTAGTCGAGGTTTCGGTTCTCGATGAGATAGAATACACCGGAGAGCGCAAGGAGTGAGAGAGATCCGCCGGCATTGTAACAGTCGGTCAAGAAGTCGGAGAGGAGCTCGGGCTTGGCGAACCAGGGTGCAATTACTGACACCAGCGAGCCCAGTATTTTCTTTTGCTGCTCACGGTTTATGTTTAACGCCATAAGCGCGAGCCAGGCGTCTTGTGCTTGCTTCTTGTGTTGTGCTAGGGAGTACAAATTGTGGGCCTTCTTCTTAGGAGCAGGCATGTAAAAGTCCTCAAGCTCACCGTTGGAGTCTGGGACGCCATCAATGGCAACAAGAAGATCGAAGACAAGGTCAAACCACTCAGAGTCCGATATCTCATCAGACCGACCTGAGAGTATGTTCCTAAGGCAATGTTAGACATCGTAGAAGCTTGATGGTGAGAACGCCGCGGCGCAGGGTTTAACTCACTTTATAGCTTGGTGTGTGAAGAAACGGACATCGTCATATTCGTCCACATACTTTTCAACATACGCATCTCGCCCTTCAAAGTTCTTGGACTTGACAAGCCCTAAAACAATCTGCTCCAGGAACTCCTTCGGGAAGACATAAAATTCCTTCTTGGCATTCAGCTGCTCCCCCTCGGCCTTCAACAACTTCATCGCCAAAGTCAACCCCGTCGAGGCCAGGTCCTCCTGAGAGACTAGCAATACAAGGGTCTCCTTGTATTCCGATAGACGATCCTTTAGCCACTGGACCACCACGACTTCCTTGTCAGGCGCATTCCTCTGGTGAGTAAGACTTCCCGCTGCCAGCAACCTGATGAAGATTCGACATAACGCAACCGCCGCAAAAACTGCCGATTCAGTTTCCTCCTCGTAGTCTCTGACAAGACCAATGAGCTTCACAATGTCGTTGTAATTCTTCTTGGATTCCACGATTCCGGCTTCCATTAAGAGGATCTGGGCCTGAACGTCCTCCTCATCACTGCTCTCATCCGTTCGGGGTCGCTTTTTCACATCGTTCTTGGCATCCTTTCGCTTGCGCTTCAGACCATCATCCTTCGCTATGGCCCCAGGCATCTTGTGTGCCTGTGTTTTGCACGAATGACGAGAATAATCCCAGATATTTTCGTCTTGAAGACGGCTGCTCGAAGCCAACACCAGCAACTGAATAAAACATTCAAGACATTGAAAAAAATAAAGTGGGTCACGGAAGCTAATGTAAGCCACTAATCCGGAACCGGATCCAACCCATCACGTGACTTTTCGTATTGCCGAAGAAGCGCGATAAAACCTCACATCGTCAATCACTCCCATGTTCCACGTCAAACAAGCTTAACACTTCAATCCCGACATCTCCCCTCATCCACAATGGCGTCTCGCTTGGCTCGAAGCGCCGTAGGTAAGTGCAAACATGCGTTTTCTAGATGGAGATGATCAATTGGGTCGCTCCACCCCCTTCCATGGCCGGAATCCTCCGTCTGACTTAAAAAAACCCTGTCAACCAAAACAGGCGCCAACCTTCTCCGGCCGACCGTCGCCCGACGAACCGTCCCTGCTCTGACCGCGCTCACGACCGCCCGCCACTCGTCCAGCGTCCCGACCGAGGACCCCAAGAAGAAGGCCCAGTCCATCGTCGATGCGCTCCCCGGCAGCAGCCTCCTCTCCAAGACCGCCATCCTCTCCAGCGCTGCCGGTCTCTCCGTGTACGCCATCAGCAATGAGTACTACGTGATGAACGAGGAGACCGTCGTGGCCTTCTGCCTTCTCGCCGTCTGGGGTGGTCTCATCAAGTACGTCGGTCCTCTGTACTCGCAGTGGGCCGACGGCCAGAACGACAAGATCAAGAACATCCTCAACCAGGCTAGGGCCGACCACACCGCCGCTGTCCAGAGCCGCATTGAGGATGTGAAGCAGATGGAGGGTGTTGTTGACATCACCAAGACCCTCTTCGAGGTTTCCAAGGTACGATGATTCACGCTTTCGCCGGAGAAAAATTTTTAAACGGCGAGCTTTCGCATTCGAGGATGAAACGGAGTTGCTCATGTATTCGTCATAGGAAACCGCTAGGCTCGAGGCTGAGGCTTTCGAGCTCGAGCAAAAGACTGCCCTCGCCGCCGAGGCTAAGGCCGTCCTCGACTCCTGGGTCCGATACGAGGGCCAGGTTAAGCAGCGACAGCAGAAGGAGCTTGCTGAGAGCATCATTGCCAAGGTACAGAAGGATCTCGAGAACCCCAAGGTCCTTCAGCAGATCCTCCAGCAGAGCGTTGCGGATGTTGAGAGTGAGTATCTTCGTCGTTCCCAACTCGAAAAGAACGCCCCATGGCCCGAAACTAACTCGATCGATTTCAGGAATTGTTTCCTCCAAGGCCCAATAGACGAAAAGAGTTAGAAGTTCACATCATCGGGGAACACCAACCCGTAGAAATATCTCTTTTGTCCACTGTTCATAAACACTTGTGCTATAGTCAATCCAATTATTCTCAACTATTCTTGTAATATGATGCCGATTCTCTCGCAGAGCTATCTCTTCGCTTTCGCTCTTGATCAGCTTCCGGAATATTCCCGAGGCAAAATCTGTGCAGCCGAGTCTATGCCCTGAGCCTGAAGCCGAGTTCCCCATTACTAGAAGAAGCCATTCTTGGATTTACTTTTGCCTTTCCGTGACGTTCGAAACTTGGCGGGGCGTGAAGAAGCAAAGCCATCAATCGATCGGGATACTTACAAGCCAATGGCTACCTCAGCAAGAGAGGTCCCCGCTTTTCGTTCAACTTCGTCTTTGGAGAGCAGGTTGTTTTACTACCTCACAGAAAGTTGCATAGCACTTGAGAGTTTTCAGTCATATTTTTGTATTCATGCTATCTAGATACCTAGGGAGAATGGTGTCTGCCGCCTCCGCGACGATGGACCTTGCGAAAAAAAAGAAAAAAAAAAAGACTTGATCAATTGCCCTCACGTGTACCGAGGTAATTGGCGTACCATCGGCGAATCGCCCAATCTGTACTTCGTAGACTCAGGACATCATTAAAATGACCCAGTTGATTTCAAGAGAGCAACAGTGCATGTACGAAGACCCTCATCTTGCAGTGGTCCTTTTCATTCAATTGTATTTGAACTGACAACTTGCTTCCAAACGCCTATCCCTACCCAGGAGCTCGTACAAATATCAACAAGAAAAAAAGCCAGTAAAAAAAAAGCGGACTATAAAATTGTACAAATGAAAGCAATAAACATCCCCGGATACAACCAAAAGCAAACAGTCCCAGGCATTAGTAAATGGGCCTAGACTCCTCCCATTTGGTATGTGAACGATCCGACGCATCAGGGGTCTCATCGCCCTTTACATCAGGACCCCACGAAACACGGCCGCTCTTGCGCCGCCTAGCACCGTCACCGGACATGGGCCCGATCCACTCCCACGCGCGACCAAACTCGCCATTGCGACCTTCGCGTTGGCCGGTTCGGACGTTGCTGTTCTGCTCAACAACGGCTCGAACTCGTTTCCAGAGGCGTTCCCTCGCGGATAACGAGTGCACGGATCGGAGGACGTCGTCTCTTAGATTGGGAAGGAAAAGCCAAGGATCATCCAAGTCCTCCTCGCCAAGCTCCTTCTGCTTGGATAACCGATCAAGGACCAAGTCTACTAGAGCGGGGATCTTGGCTGCTGCGGCCCTTTCCGACAGGTAGCGTGCCCTTGCGTAAGCGAAAAGGAGCAAAGCGGCGATTACAGATCCAATTGTGAGGCGATGTCGCTCCAGGCCGTTGACGACGGAGCGTTTGATCGCACACGTGAGGGGAAGGCGAGCGAGAGAGCTGGAAGAGAGGTACGTGTTTGGAATACCTCCGGGACCGGTTTTTCTACAGGAGGTAGAGAGGATCTGGTTAGTTTGTTGTCAGAACGGTTAAGTCAAAGAAAGAAATAGTTGCCGTCGGGATTTGCTTTAGAGCACGGGGCTCTATCCTGACGTGAAGACAAAATGCGAGTACATCTAACTCGCCCTGAGGAAAAACAGGAGAGAAAAAAACAAGATGGGGTTAACTTACTGTTGTACCTCTACTTCCTCTCGGCTCTGGACTTCACCCAGAGCCGCCACCCATAAATCATCAAAATCTTGCTTGTTAAGGCGCTTGTTCCTCTTTCGGCTGACGGTTTCCTTGAGTTCCTCAACCTCTACAGTCGGTGTCTCGAGTCGCTCACCCGTCTCGGTAATAGTCTCGCCACATTCGAACTGAGCTCGACGCTCGCGTAGCTCCTCAACTGCCTTATCGGCGACAGCCTTTACTCGACGGACCTTCTCTCCGTCAGGCTCGCAGGTGGGAGGAAGTGGAACCAAGCCGCCGAATGAGAGGGGATGGGGCTTGAGGATAAAGTCTGGCTCGCAGCGAGCCTCAAAGTTTGCGTAGCAGTAGGCATGCTGCGGGCAAAGTTCGCACTGAGGCTCGACAAACGGAATGGCCCAGTCGGGAACTGGGATTTCCGGCGGTATTATTTGAGTTGCTGGTCTGCCCAGGCCACAGTATCCAACGGCAATCTTCTCATGTCGGTACCAAGCCGCATAGGCTACAAGAACTGTTGTCAAGAGTACCCAAAGAGAAGTTGCGAGGGTAGACTTTCTCGCAGGCTGCTTCCTTTGCCTTGGGGCGAGGTCAGTCTTGCCATGAGATGTCCATTCTTGCTGGAGCTCTAGCTGCGCTTCAGGAGTGAATTCTTCGCCAGGCTCAAACTCGGGTGGCTCGGATGTTATTCGGCGCGAAGGTCTCGGGGTTACTCTGTCGTAGGACATATAATCACGCGTGTCCTCTTCGCTAGTGTAATGCGCCGTATCAGTTCGTCGTCTCGATGACGATTTCGGAGTTTTAGGTTGTCGTTCCACACTCGAGGTCTTCCTGCGACCAATTGGCGGTTTTGAGGTTGCTGGCGAACTACCGCTCTGAAACGGGTTATCACTCGTAAAGACACTGTCTTCAGTCGAGAAACGGTCAGTCGACAGGCGCCCAAAGTGATGGTCCTCTGGCTCCTCGGACTTTATCCGTGGTGTCGCAGTTCTCCGGGTGCGGCGGACGGTGTCAGGAGCAGTGTCCGTGTCGGAGGCCTGGGCTAGTTGTCGGCTTGCAGATCGAGACGACCTCGAGTAGGCAGGCAAGGTCGGTTCATCAGAGTCCTCGGTCTTAACGCGGGCTGCTGGTTTTCTAGGCGATCGGGACCTCCTGGCCGACTTTGGAGGTTCGAGGTTGAAGTCATCCTCCATACCGGCATTCACAATTCCGGTGCTGGAGCGCTTCGCCCTCGCAGCGCGGGCAAGAATCTTCTTTCGCTGCGGCACGATATTCTCATTGAAGAGCTCGACCAGCATCGGCTTCTTGGCGGTTGACGGATACTGGACATTGTGCTTCACCAGTATGGATCGCAGACGAGGCACTGTCAAACTCTCGGGTTGGAAATCATCTTGGAGGTACTCTTGGCCCTCGTTATCAGACATCTTCGGATGTTGATCTGGTGTGCTCTCCCCAGGCGCAGGTCGAGACACCGTTTTAGACGCGGAAGGATAGAAAAATTCGAACCCAAGTCTCCAAAATTTCCCTGCTGATAAAATAGGCCGGCAAGATGCAGGTCTCCGGCAGCGTTATAAATAGGTCTCTGGGTCGCGACCGATAAAAGCTGCCTAGGATTGGATGGCGGGAGAGAAGGAGAGAATTGACGAGGTCTGACGCAAGTGGGATGTGTCCGCTGAAGCCTATTGATGTTTATCATCTAATAAGCAGAAAGCACCACCTTTTTCTTGTCGGGGCAACCTGCTAGAGCCAGTGACTTCGCTGCTGCGTCCTTCTTAACAGTCTTGGCACGTGCGCTGTTCTGACTAGTGCAAGCAAGGGACAACTTCGGGTGTGGCAAGACTTCGAGCCAAACGCGTGCGTGGCTGTGTCGCCTTCCATTCCAGCAGCAACACTTTGGTATGAATTGCCATGTTGGGTAGCTTCATACCTTATCTACGGAGGCGTATGATTGATTTACTGCTTTAGTATTCTATATGACAGGTTTTCCGCAGCGGTTATTTGAGTTAGATCTGCATGTGGATGGGGACCGCGTTCGATGATTTGATACTGGGCACCTATTCTCTCCCAAGTTGATACTTCACGCACTCTTGAAGGGGCTGTGACTTTTCGGCCTGCTCCCAGCTCCTCATAGACTAACTAGATTGATACTATCTCCTCTACAAGATATCAATCCGCGTCGTAATGGCTAGTAAACAAGTTGAGGTAGTAGAGGCGTTCCTGGTATTCCAAGGCACTACTAGGTCCCACGTCCTTGAGCTTAAATTGCTGATTCAGCAGAATTTCACAGCAGTGATCACCGCATCGAATCGAACCACACCTGAACCTCAACATCGTCCTCGAGCGGCGGGTCAATTGAGTCGCCTGTAATCCTATCTGAGGCGCGAGGCTTCTTCCCGAGAAAATGTCGAGCCGAATTCTCCTTCCCAGTACTCGGTTTGTATGCCGTCGCTGTACAGGCCACCTCAGGACTAAGCTCCCTCGATTCTACAGCACCACCGCCGAACCCGACATCTACGATGTTGTCTGTGTTGGAGGTGGCCCTGCCGGGCTTAGTCTCTTGGCTTCTCTCCGTACGCGTCATCCTCAGCCATATACAATACTTGTTCATGATCTTGTTAGTGTGTAAAACTAACACGTTCCGTCCATTAGGCGCCAATCCTGTAACCAGTGGTCTACGAGTCGCCCTCGTCGAGGCCCAAGACCTCGCCAAGATCCACGACTGGTCCCTCCCGTCCGACAAGTTCTCCAACCGATGTGTCTCCCTCACACCAACTTCGGCGCACTACCTGAACGACATTGGTGCCTGGTCGCACATGAAGCGAGATCGTATCCAGGAATACCAAGAGATGCAGGTCTGGGATGGCGTGACAGACGCTCGAATCGAGTTCGACACTCTTCCGGGTTCCAAGACCGGAGACGTCGTCGCTTACATGATTGAGAATGTTAATCTCACACACGGTCTTTTACGTCGAATCCACGAACTCGGCGGCGTTTCCATTTTCGATAGCGCCAAGGTCGAGGAGATTTCCCTCGGCGAGGAGACGTCGGACGGTATGGACCTTAGGGAGTGGCCGGTCTTACAGCTATCGAGCGGGAAGAAACTGTGGGCGAGGCTGCTAGTCGGCGCCGATGGGGCCAACAGTCCTGTGCGAACCTTCGCGGACATCCCAAGCCGAGGCTGGGCCTACGAGAGGCACGGTGTCGTTGCTACTCTCCAGATTGAAGATGATGGCTATGGCGGCCGAGGCATGAAGACAGCGTATCAACGCTTCTTGCCCACCGGCCCGCTCGCCATGCTTCCCCTTCCTGGAAACTTTGCGACCATGGTATGGTCGACAACGGTAGACAACGCCGCGAGGCTCAAGAGTCTTGCTCCCGCCGACTTTGTCGCACTCGTCAACGCCGGGTTCCGTCTCAACCCCGTCGACCTCGAGTACATGCACAACCAGCCCTCCGGCCAAGTGGACGAGCTCAACTGGAGACTCCAGCACACGCAATTCAACCAGTACGGTGTTCCCCAAGTCGTCACGGGCGTCCAGGAGGGAACCGTCGCGTCCTTCCCCTTGCGCCTTCGTCATGCTGATAGCTACATCGGCGAGCGCATCGCTCTCGTCGGAGATGCCGCGCATACCATCCACCCCCTTGGCGGCCAGGGCCTCAATCAAGGCCAGGGCGACGTCCAGAGTCTCGTCCGCGCCATTGAATATGCGGTCAGCCACGGCCAGGATATCGGTACGCGGATGTCACTTGAGTCGTACAACGCTGAGCGATATACTGCCAACCATGTGGTCCTTGGCGTGTGTGACAAGCTTCACAAGATTTACTCCTTTGGAAGTGGTCCCCTCGTACCGCTGAGGTCCTGGGGCTTGAACGCTGTGAATGCTATGAAGCCCTTGAAGGACTTCCTCATGGGCCAGGCGTCCGGGAGTGGCGCCAAGCTGTTCTAAGCCTGAAATTCCCTTTGTACAAGTATATGTAATTTATACCAATGTAATCATATGCCAGAATTAGACATCACCACCCATCAATGGATAAACTGTCACAGGAAAAGGAGAAGCGATTACGCTGTCTAACGGATAAAAAAAGAGAATGATATGTACGGCGAGGTCTTCTTGCTACTGACTCTATAATTACACAGCATGATACCAAGTCCCCAGTCTTGTTTATTTGCACATCCCCCTTTTCTTCTTCTACCGATCGACCTCACCTGTAAAGGAAAAAAAATATGTGTTAGTTCTAGGATTCTACTTCTCTTCACGAGAGGGGGAGAGGATCAAACTTACCGAACACCAAATCCATTGTTCCGATAACAGCGACAGCATCAGCCAACAAGTGTCCCTTTGACACGTGATCGAATCCACCAAGATGGGCGAAACCGGGCGCCCTGATGTGGCATCGGTAGGGCCTCTCGCTGCCGTCGCTGACGACGTAGACACCCATCTCACCCTTGGGAGCCTCAATGACAGAGTACGTCTCGCCAGGGGGAACGGCGTAACCCTTGGTGTAGAGAAGGAAGTGGTGGATGAGGGCTTCCATGTTCTCCTTCATGGCGGCTCGGGGAGGAGGGGAGATCTTGTAGTCCTCGACTCGGACGGGGCCAGCGGGCATCTGGTTCAGGCACTGGTGGATGATTCTCAGAGACTGGCGGAACTCCTCCATGCGGCAGAGATATCGGTCGTAGCAGTCGCCATTGACACCGACGGGAACGTCGAACTCGACCTGGTCGTAAGCATCGTAGGGTTGGCTCTTTCGGATATCCCAGGGGATACCGGATCCTCGGAGCATGACACCAGTAAACGAGAGGTTGAGAGCCTCAGCGGCCGAGACGACACCAACACCTTCTAGACGGGACTTCCAGATACGGTTGTCAGTAAGCATCTCCTCGGTTTCGTCGATACGGTCACCGAACTGGGTAGCCCATTGGTAAATGTCGTCAAGAAGACCCTCAGGAATGTCCTGGCTGACACCGCCGGGACGGACATAGGCAGCATGAAGACGGGCACCCGAGACACGCTCGTAGAATTCCTATACAAAGAACTTGTTAGCAACTATATTTTCATGCAGGCTAAGCCTGAACGAAGGGCTTTATGTGTGTGTGTGTGTCCATTCATACCATCAGCTTTTCACGTTCCTCGAAACCCCACAAGAAGGGAGTGA
This sequence comes from Scedosporium aurantiacum, assembly GCA_000812075.1. NCBI lineage: Eukaryota > Fungi > Ascomycota > Sordariomycetes > Microascales > Microascaceae > Scedosporium > Scedosporium aurantiacum. The sequence goes on from JUDQ01000053.1 coordinate 105,510, forward strand.
GAGCACCAACGTCCATGGCGTGGGAAAGGACGGACATCAGGTGGTTGAGAATGCGGGTAATTTCGCCAAACATGGTCCTGATATACTTGGCCCGGATGGGGATATCGACGTTCAAAAGCTTTTCGACAGCGAGGGAGAAACATTGCTCGTTCGTCATCATGGAGACGTAGTCGAGACGGTCGAAGTAAGGGAGGGCCTGGAGATACGACTTGTACTCGATCAACTTCTCGGTACCTCGGTGAAGCAGACCAACGTGGGGATCGGCGCGAATAATCTCTTCTCCGCTCAACTCGAGAATCAACCGCAACACACCGTGGGCAGCGGGATGTTGAGGTCCAAAGTTCACGGTGTAGTGACGGATTTTTCGGGCCTCGACATCCTCGTCGCGCGACTTTGTGGCAGAGGCGTTGCCATTGGCGCCGTGGGTGTCATTGTAGTTGGAGAAGTTCTCGTCCGCGGGCACGAACTTGATCCCGAGGTCATGAGGCTCGGCGTATCTCCGCAGAGCTGTCGTCGAGATGGGCCGAGAGATGAGAGATCGAGCTGGTCGGAGGCAGAGTCGCTTGGCACTGTGGCCTACGAGCCGAGACGCTGCCGAGAAGGACATTGTGGGTGAAGGAGCGGAGAGGGAGCTGTGACAATTGGTAGTTTTGGAGCTCTGCTCCTCCTTGGGAACCCTTCCGCGAGGTCGGTTATTAGGGTTCGAGTTGTGACGTTTGCTTTCAAGCTTCCAGCCGGCCGCCCATAAAGTCTCATGAAATTGCGTCTGCCGTTCGAGATTCTCAATTGAGATGGGAGTTGCCGGGAACCCGTCACGTGACTTACAGCCTATCAGGCTCATGGACTTAATAATGAGTTCTGTTGCTAGGGACACGCCCGGGGGCTCTAATAACAGCCTCTGCCCCTCGACTCCAGCCTCTTATCGCCCAGTCTTATCGCCCAGTCTTATCGCCCATTTTTCTGGAGGGGTCCAAAAAAATTCCATTATCGGATTTTCTTTTCGAGCTGCCATCACCAACACCAAACATTCTTGGCAGCTCTCGGGAGAACGTCAATTACCAGGAAACATGTCGCCGCATAAATTACCAACTGAGGAGGATAGGACAGTAGGTCGCATTCCATTCAATTATTCCATTCTCCTGTCTATGCTCCCTGGGCATACTGGTTTACCTTGTGCGTTTCACTAACCCTTGACCGACAGATCGTCCACATTAACAGGGAAACGGTGACCAATGGCATCTCGACCGACTTCCCTGGACATTTTTACGGCGAGGACCATAGCTTCAGCCTTGATGAATTCAAGCGTGGCCTCTCAATTCAGATACACTACGACAAGCCACATGATCTCTCCCTCTCTCTCATCGGCGTCGACGCGTCCATCGCAAACGCCATCCGCCGCATTCTAATTGCAGAAATATCCACCCTCGCGATCGAGACTGTATTCATAGAAGACAACACGTCTGTGATTCACGACGAGGTGCTGTCTCACAGGTTAGGCTTGATACCGTTCAAGGGCGGAAAGAAGGGCCTCCAGGAGTTTCTCAAAGATTTCAAGCGCGGTGAACCCGGCGAGGACCAGTTCGCCAACTCTTTCGACTGGAACACCGTTAGTCTGTCTCTCAACGTCGAGTGCACTCACAATCCCGACGCTGAAGAGGGCGAGACCGACCCGGCGAAACTGTACAACCACGCCAATGTCTACGCCAAGGATATTGTGTTCACTCCGAACGGCCGGCAAGCCGAGTTCTTTTCCGGCGAGGACGCCATCGCGCCCGTGAACCCTGATATCCTCATCGCCAAGCTTCGGCCTAGTCAGCGCATCAGCCTGGAGATGCATATGCACAAGGGTATCGGTGCCGATCACGCCAAGTTCTCGCCCGTGGCGACGGCTTCGTACCGCCTGTTGCCGATTATTAATATTCTCAAACCTATCCTGGGAGCGGATGCGCACAAGTTCCAACAGTGCTTCCCACCGGGCGTTATTGGGATCGAGAAGGTTACGAGGCAAGAGGCTTCGGTAAAGGGCAGTGGATACGAGAACAAGGCGGGTGAGGACAAGGCTGTCGTCTTGGATCCCATGAAGGATACCGTGAGTCGAGAGTGCTTGCGGCACCCCGAGTTTGAGGGCAAGGTTAAGCTGGGAAGGAAACGGGACCACTTCATTTTTGGCATTGAGAGCACGGGTCAGTGGGATAGCGACGAGCTTTTTGTGGAAGCGCTACGCGTTATGAAGAACAAGTGTCTTGCGTTGGAGAAGCAGGTTATGTTCATGGCTCGATAGGGCGAGCCCGGATCACTAAACCATGTACAATACCTTCCACGTTCTTCTTAGATGTTTATGGCCTAATGATACCAGCGTCGTTTCCGTTTCCCCGGTTATAACCTTAAACATGCCAAGTGTTAAAAACGCTCAATCCACCCACTCCGTTCTTGTTTCATCTCGTCATGATTTCGTCATTACACCCTTCTTCTCTCTTCTCTCTTCTCTGAGCAGGTCAGCCTCCTGGCCGGCTATATCTATGTCGCTTTGAATTTGAAGTAATAGTTGAATTCCACCGCGAAGGCGGGGTCAGTGACGACCACTTCCTGGCCATCCTCGATACCAAGGTCCTTGAGGGTCCGGTTGAGATTGGGCCGGGTCTGTTCCTCTAAGCTCGGTGGCGACTGCATATACAACGTCTTTCCCTGTACTCTTAACGAGGGCTTCTTCAACTGAGCCTCGGGCCTCATGGCGAAAGATTCTACGAGGTCGCCGAGGAGCATGTCTGGGTCGACTTCGAGAGGGCGGGAGGCCGAGTTGCACACTGGGCAGTCGTCCTTTCTCTCGTGATTGAAGGTGTATGTGTAGATAGAATCGTCTCCCGAGTACATCATGTAGTTGTTCTCCATCCCTAGCGCAGGGGCAGCACCAGTTGCCAACTTGAAGGCTTCGTTGCAGCAAGCGGCGGCGATGATGGCATTGGTTGATGCAATAGCAGGGATGATGTTCTTGATGACACCTTGAGTGAAGGAATAAGTGATGCCGGAGATGTTGAACTCCCTCGCGCGCTGCAGGGCTTTCTGGTATATCCAGGTCACATGTTCGGGGTCGTCTTTGTCGAGCTCCGGGAATGGCTTTTCTTCCTCCCATGCGATAAGATGAGCCCATTCAACACAGTGCTCGGGCTGTCGTGGAATGGAGGCAAGCGTGCACAGAGGTACCGCTGCCCTTGGCGCATGCATATCTAGTTGGCACTCGAAGCAAGAGGTCATGCTTGGTATGATTACTCGAGCTTGGCCCTTGAAGCCTGAGATGGAGTTGTCAGCATTGGAAGGTCCCAGAAAGAATCGATCTGCAGGGGTACGTATAGCCCACCTTCCGTTCCCCCATCGATCATGGGCTTGATGCAGTCTGGGCCGTCTCCCTCCTCGGCAATGGCGACCAACTTCGCATTTATCCACCTGCGAGCCTCAATATTGTCCAGGCCGCAAATGACCATCTGAAATTGCTTGTAGAAGTCGTCGTCCTTGTCCTGGATCTTGCAGTTATGCGCTGTTATCTTGACACCCTTCACCCTTCTCATGACGAAATTCGCAGCAATCTCGGCCTTGAACTTGCCCACGTCGGCTTCCCGAAAGAGGAACTGTCGGTTTAGGTTGGATATATCGATTGTGTCTATGGATTGTCAGTATACCAGGGCAAGGCACGCCTTTAGGTCGGTAGAGGCGCAGTAGGTGGTGAGTTTGGGCGCACCCATATCGATTACATGAATGTCCCTGAACTTTGATAGAGCTAGGTCTTTCAGGATTTCGCAGCCAAGACCGCCGGCGCCTCTGGAGGGATGGTCAGTCGGAAGTCAGTCGGAAGACTCCGCGAATTCTGCAGTCGCGTTTGGGGGGCACGAACATGACTCTGGAGAACCACGAGTATCAATTAGCAAGCCAGTCGGTGGGAGGGGCCACGTGGGAAAGCAGGCGTAGAGTATATATACAATATCTTCATCTTGTCGAACTGGTCAATGGCCTCCTGACTGACGGCATCGGGATCGGTGTATGGGCCGGGGGTACGGCGGATTTGTTCCAAATACTTCCTGGATGAAGGCAGGTTGAGCAGAGGTGGCCGGAAAGGCGTTCGCAAACGATATCCCTTACCATCTCTCTTCTTCGTTAACAACACGGCCGCCAAGGGACGGGACTCCAGGCTGCGGAGAGGAGTCGACCTCCATTTTTTTTTTTTCCTTTTTTTTCCTTTTTTTTCGGCCTTGTCGGTGGTTGAGAGGTCGATTTGGCGAGCACTTTCAAGGTTCGTCAAGGTCCTCACGATTGAGGCTTGACTAGGCTTCGTATTGGAGGGGTTGAAGTTGAATGTGGGGGGGACGTTTTGGTGCCTTGCAAGAAGAAGTCAGCTCCCGTAGATAGGTAAATAAATCGGTTCCTGACAGGAAAGCGGCTAACTTGATTGATAATTCACCAGTGTGAGGAGCCAAGACCTGGACTTGCTGAGGCACTAAATACCAGTCTCAGCTGCCAGAGTCAGGCAGTGGGGGAGAAGATACGAAGTAATATTAGTGGGTGAATCAACAATTAAAGCCACTGTAGCAGAAGCACTGCCAGCACTGTTAATGATGTGCAAGTGCTCAATGCCTGCGAAAGTAATATTCAAATTTGATTTTAGGACTTCAAACCATCAAAGTTCGAAGGGAGACTGACTGAGACTCCATGTGGCAACCTGCTCCAGCACCTCCTCATCAAAATAATATAGTCCACTGCTGCTCCTTCCCTCTCTTCAATGACCCGAACTGAACGAAAGAATAGAGGAGGGGGCCTAGCAGAAAATATGTAGATCTCATTCATCTCGGCTTTCTCAACCATACACAAATCTCAAGTCTCAAGTCTCAAGTCTCAAGTCTCAAGCCCCGAGTCTCAAGTCTCAAGCCTCAAGTCTTAGGCGGGATCAACTTCATGATGGGCGACTTTCTAACACCCATCAGCACCACCTACACGAACCCGAGGCTACAACCCGCCTCAAGCGGCTCGTTAAACACCTGCAATGCCCAAGACGGTCGAAGGCCAGATGCAGCCGGAGTCGCGGGCCCTGCTGAGGCGCTGGAGATTCTCAAGTCCCAGCCGGACTACGACAGCCTTATCCGTACTCTACGATACATAGTCGATCCGAGGAACGGTGTCCGGCTATATAACCCTGACGTCGTGGGATCACGCATCGTCGTTACTCTTGTGAATGAGACCGCTCCGAACTACTGGCCCCTCCTTCGCGAAGGTTCGGCTCAAGAGGACGATGAGCTCCGTGGCTCTAGTCCCAACGGGACCGCAGACCTTGCCCTCCTTTTGACATGCATACGTAATCTTACGGGAATTAATACCATCATACTTCAATTACGAGCTCTCGCCAAGGAGATTAATTCCAACAGCAGCGGTCCGAAGCGGCCCGATCTTGAACTCAACACAGGAATATATCTAGATATCCTGTCAGCTGTTCTATCTGGGGATGATACCCTGAGATCGATATGGGTCAGGACTACCAGTGACCCAAAAGTTACTCCTGGCCAACGGCAGATCGTCTCACGCGAGATCATCTCCTCTTTCGCTCGCGGGGGATTGGTGTCGTATGCCGCGGAAGCCGATGTCTTAATAGGGAACAAGGGATCGGCTCTACATTGGATTTCAGATGGCAAACAGTACGCGCAGTGGCTCGCTCGGTCCATCGCCAGTTGGTTGAAGAGGGCGCCTTCGGAAGAAGAATGCAATTTTTGTGCTCAAGTCCTTGTGGGCGCTTGGAGCCTCGGATATGTCGGTGAGTTTTTTTTTTGGCTCGTTCATCTCGCTGCTTCTCGGATAAGTTTCTTACAAGACTTTTAGATGAACTCCATCGAGAGCTGTTCGACTCCCTCCTACTACGCGATGGCGCGGATCCTGATACATTATCTCGATTCATCCTCGCGGTCAACCCGAGGGAGCGGGTCAGGCTATCCTACGCCGTTTTAGGGTGTCTCTCAACAGCGGTTCAGGAGAGGATAGACTCATCGGATCCTGCTCTCCATACTTCCATCGTTTCCGCGGCTATTACTCTAATGCGTCGCGTGTTGCCTGAGGAGGCCTTGAGCAAATCATCACTCATCCACTGGCTTATCCCCGAGTCTGTTAGGTCCTCTCCCGAATCCAACGTATGGATGCGACGAGCCGTGATCGCGTGCTACTCTGATGACAGCCGGTTTCTAGTCAACCTCATAGACAAGGGATTACGCCTGTTTGGCGACAATGTCTACACGGGACACGCTCCAATGATCCACCAGCAAGGTAAGCTCCTACAAGAAACGTTTGCGTGTAGTCCCCTAACCCCCCTTTTTTTTTTGACAGCTCTCGCCCAAATCATCCTTCTGAGTTCGGCCTATCTCCGCCGACTCGATAACTCAGAGTTAAGAATCATAACGAAGTCTTCCCCTTACATTAGTATGGTTTCTTCTCGGCTGGCTTCTCCTAGCACTGGAGCTAGGTTCCTTGGCATGGTCGTTGGTGAAGCCATCTCCTCAACGGTTCCGACTCCCGCGGGGAGCCTCCGCTTTGAGCTGCCTGAAATGGAGAGTGATGAGGCGAACTGGTACAAGAGTCTTACGACTGTTCAGGATGAGCCTGGACCAGTTCAACCCCTGTTGAAGCCCCGGCTGGCGACAGAATCAACTGCAACTAAAAGGCCAGCCACAACAGCCTCTTCAAAATCCAAAAAGTCGAAGCCAGTAACCGTTAAGCTGGAAAAGCCAAAGTTGATTATTGAGGAAATCGACACCGATGATGACGATGATATTGTTCCGTACGCAAAACCTGACTCTGATGCCGAAGATTCTGAGGAGGACCCAACACTCGTCCGGCGTGACAAACCGAAGGCACCAGTGTACATCCGCAACCTTATCGCATACCTGCGGGACACTGAGAACTACGATAAGCAGAAGATTGCGTTGAAAACGGCCCCGTCTCTGATCCGCAGAAAGGGAACGTTCGGGACCGAAGTCAGCGACCATGCTGAAGAGTTGGCGACTCTCCTCGTGGGCCTGCATGACAAGTTTGAGCTGGAAGATTTTTACGAGCTTCGCCTCGAGGGAATAGTAGCACTTCTTGTTGTACAACCCAGGAAAATGGGCCCGTGGTTCATCAAGAGTTTCTTCCAGGGCGACTACTCCCTTTCGCAGAGAGCAGCTATCTTGGCTGCGATCGGCCTTGCTGCCAGGGAGCTTGCTGGCTATGGAACGTCCGAACATGCCGCGGGCACCTCCTTCCCTTCCAAGAAGCTCTCCGAAAAGATGGAGCAACTATTCTTAGGACCTAGCGGCTCTGGCGGAAACAACCACGTCCCAGGTTCGACATTGAAGGCCCTGCCTCCCACCGCCTTGGATGACATCACCAAATCCATGACCAGGTCCTTCCTCGGCCCCATGGCAGCTGAGGCCGCGGACAAGTTCACGGGCCCAGACGCCCTGAAACTCGCCACCTTCAAAAGCAAAACGCGGCCCCGCCCCGCCGTCCGCGTCATCCCCAACACGACCGCCAACCTCATCCAAGCGTCCTTCTTCGCGCCCCTCGTCGACCGCTACCGCTACGCCCTCGGCGCATCCTCGGCGCGCATCTCCACCGTCCTCACGGAACCCTACGTCCTCGCGACCTTCCTCAAGACCGTCGCGGTGCTCGTCCACGCCGCCGGACCCTCGACCCTCGCCCTCGACGACATGACGGAGGAGTCGTGGAGCGCGGTGCTGGCTCTCCGGAGCCACATGGTCGGAAAGCTCCCCGTCATGGCGGCCGGCATCACGGTCCTCGCCGCGCTGCTTGAGGTTAACGAGAATAGGACGAGGCTGCTCGTGCAGAGGATGGGTAGGAAGATTACCGACACTGTGGACTGGCTTGATCGGCTTCTGCAGATCACGAGGGGCGGGGAGAAGGAGGAGGATGAGGTGAGGATGCTGGCGGCGGGCGTGCTTATTCGGTTGCATGAGATTGTGGAGGAGCATCAGGCGGCGCTTATGGGGTATCTGATTTGAGGAATTACAGGGAACGGGAAACGGGAATTGAGAAAATTTGTGATGGTTTCACACGAATCTGGGTAAAACGATAGCACTGCCGTAGAAGTTACAATGATCACTCGTTGACGTGACTTGACGAAAATGCGATTGATTGTGCTATGTAGCCAGTCGCCGGCGTAAAAGAGAAATGAACACACAAAAGCATCAATAACTAACGTTCAGGTATAGTACAATGCAAACGCCCAACTTGCTAAGATCCCCTTCCCCCTCCGCCAAAACAAAGAAAGAAAATACAAGCAGAAATCAAAGCCAAACCAAACCAAATGCCCACGCCCCTTCTCCTCATTCCCTTAGTAGAGCTTCCACTCTAGCTGCCCTCCTAACCGGCAAATCCGCCAACTTCTCATTCGCAACGTTCAAGTGTTC
>JUDQ01000053.1:114356-138394 GCA_000812075.1 Scedosporium aurantiacum
TAGAGGCTTGCGTGGCGCTCTAGGTCGAAAGGGTTGTTGCCGCCTCCTAATTCGGAGCCGGTTACCGACCCTACGTCGGAGTGGGCGGTGGATGGTCGAGCAGTGTCGCCAATAGGATCTGGAAGACTCATGTCCAGGTCGATGAGGCTGCCAGCAGAGGCTCGGTTGGCAGCCTGGGAAACGGCACGCGGGACGGCTAGCTGTTCACTGCTGCCATAGCCGAGGCCCATTGATAGAGAATCAGCAGTATAATGATGGAGTCCTGATTGACCCGCAGAGCTGGGGGCTGAGTGCTCTTCGTTAAAAGGGAATCGGGAAATCTCTGGGTTTGCTGATGCGGGAGGCGCCATGGTCGGGAACTTCCAGTCTCGGGTTCTTCGATTGATATTGAACTGCTCGGGGTCGCTGAGGGGGGGCTTATTGAAGTCTTGTGGCTCGGGCATGCTGAAGCTGTAATCCAGGGAAGCACGCGGTACACCCGACGCTCGAATGGTTTCCATATCGGCAAAATGAGAGAGTTCGCCGCCATGGAGAGACGCATCCAGGTCAATAAGAGACTCTCTAACATCAGACCCTTGGCCAGAGCCATCCCTAAGCGGCAGATCTGATGTTGGTGGGGGCGGAGGCCCTACACCATAATAATTCTTGGAATTCTCCGCGTATCCGGTCAAGGTATTTGGATCAAAGACTTTCTCAAGGGGCGCCTTCAGAACTGGGAAGTTTGGCGGCTTACGCCTGCCCCTACCCTTCTGAGGTCGCGAGGTCTGTTCGGTATCGGTTAAATCAGCGCCGAAGTCGACTTGCGCGCCGTAGGCTTCGTAGACTGTTTGGGTGTCATTATCTCTAAAGACTTGTTGATCGAAAGCAGCAGTGGTGCTAAAGTTCCATTCGTCGCTGGCGAGTGCTGTTGACGGGAAATCCTGTGGCACCTGCGCGCCTCCCGGAGCAAAGAGGGATTTCCGGCTCCCACCTTGCGCTTCCCATAGCTTGTAAGCTCGGACAAGCATGGCAAGCGAAGATGTGGGATAGGCTGTGGAAGAGTTAAAGATGTATGGGTGGCGTTGTACTTGTTCGATAGTTGGACGGTTTCTCGGCGACTCCTGGAGAGCGTAAGCCACGAGGTCCTTTAGACCGTCACTGTATTGGTCTCCCTCGAGTCTCGGGGAATGTTGCTTCAGGTGATTTCCGAGGCGCACCATGTCCATCAGCTGAGTGTTTGGCGGAAGACCAGATGCAATTTCGTAAACCATGGACCCAAAGGCCCAAATGTCAACCTCTGTTCCGTAAGAGGCGGTCTGTTCAAATGCGAAGAGCTCGGGAGCCATCCAGTGTAGTGTTCCAATAAAGGTTGACCGCTTGTCAAACTTGGTCTCGATAACACCGGCGACGCCGAAATCGCAGAGCTGGACACCGCCAGCCTCATGTATTAGGATGTTGGCGCATTTGATATCGCGGTGGATGATTCCTTGCTTGTGAACCCAGAAGATTGCTTCGGCGACCTCTCGGAGGATAGGAATAATCCACCTTTCTTGAAGTCCGCCGGGAGCTGTGGGCTTCATCAAGGTCGCGACGCTTCCTCCAGCGCAGTACTCGGTGATCATCCACATCGATTGGCCAACAGGAAGAGCGTCAATAACATGGTTGATATTCTTAGCGCCGCTGTTGCTGAGAAGCTTCAGGGCATTGATTTCTTTTAGAAATTCTCCATATGTATCGGAGAGTTTGGGGTTGAGCGTATCGCTCTCCTCGATGTCGATAATCTTGACGGCTACTAGCTGGCTATTTTTGACAGCTGTAGCCTTGTATACCCTTCCAAAGCTTCCTTTTCCGATCAATTCAGAAAGAATGTAGGGAGGAACCTCCTGCCCCGCAGACACACACTGCTCATTCACAGTGGACTGCATGATCTTGGCATCTTCTATCGCCTTTTGCTTTGTAACAGAGAAATCAGGACCCCGGACTTGTAACGTCGCCATTTTGTCTCGATCCGTTGGCTTCTTCGCGAAGCCTGAGGTACGTGGGATAAGGGGAAGGGCTAGATGAGGTATAGTAGTGACTGCGCCGGTCCGGAAATCAAGAAGAGCGTGGGGGAAACCGGCCGGATAGGGTGTGATTGGTTTGCAAAACAGTTTGGTAATTAAAACTACACGGAAATTTGTCGTCCTTGTCGCTTGACAAGTTGCTCAGCGCCGGCACCTCAGGGTTCCGTTGGTCAGTACCGGCTAGAAGTGGCTTCGTATTCCCTACTGGGACGAGCCGGCAGACGAGTCAGAGATGCCTCGCCTTGCAGCAAGAACTTCGAATGGAATATCGGAAAACCCTTCGTCTGAGAATTGGGGAAGGGATTGGTGAGCGGAGTGGTGAACGGATGAAGTGTCTGAAAGCCACGAGGTGACAGATCCAACGGAAGCATAAGAAGAAACCTCGACGCTACGGGCTTTCTTGCGGCTCAACAGCTTGAGACAAAACTCGCCGAAAGAGGAGATGGGGTTGGGCTTCTTCGGCTTCTCGGGCTGCCAAGCAGCAAGTCTCCCAGCGTTCAGCGGACTGAAAGTGGGGAGCGTGGAGGATCCGTGTGTGGTGTTTGGCCACTCGTGAATGTGATCGGGATCGTTACTCGACGCGATGACGCACGCGTATGGTTTAGGAAGGGTAACGGCGGGGCTTGAACTACGGACGAAAAGGCCGCGGAGGCGATCGAAACCTAAACGCGTCAGTAACTCGAGTGGGCTAAATGGGCACGAGTATCTCTCTACCTTGGGCGATAAGACTCTTTGAGGGTGAAAGTGAGGTCGAGTCTGGAGAGATTAAGGGCTGGTCACTGCCAAATTCATCTCGGCCGACAATGTCTGATTCGATTCCAGCCGCAGAGCCGGGTGGATATTCGTCGTCAGACGGGGAGATATCCCAGATCTGATCCTCGAGGATTGGACTATGAACACAACATATCATTAGCCTTGGCAATTCTGGATTGAATCCTAGAATCAAATGAAATATTGGTGTTGAAAAGAGTAGGTGGATCACTTGATTCGCTGGCCTGGGGACATGCCTTGATGAGGGAATTGCCTCTGGAGGGTATCTGTCATTGAAGTGGTCAAAGTCACGGATGGCCTCCCAGACTTCCCATCGCACACGGAGTCGATGTTCCTGCAACGCAGCATACCCTGATTGGCGAACTGGCCTAGCTGGCCTGACAGGAGTGCGTGGAAACTCCTCTTCATAGCTCTCAAAGGAGGCAGATGAGAAAGAGCCTCCAAGAGGAGGGGGATAATGTGGATCGACACCTGGAATACCATCACTGTGTCGGAAATGGGGATGCCGGGCGGGACGCCGGGCACGATCTTCATCGTAACTGTAATCGTAATCGTAAGGGGGCATCTTGATGTTGAAGAAAGGCAAGCTTGCCTAGTAGGTATGTGGGAGGTGATGTAGGGTTATGAGAGGGATAAGGAATTCGCTAGGCCAGCGGGATGAGATTGAAGACTTCAATATCTGGATGACTCTCTAACTCTAGGGAGAGGAGAGGAGAGGGCAATGAGCTTGAGGAGGTGATGCAAGATGACGATGTGCCTTGACTTGTTTTGGAGATGTAATGAAAGGATCAAATTGTAGAGGATAGGATAGAGTAAATAGATGGCCTGAGAAGGAGTTTGAAAAGAGCCAAGCTAAGGGGAGTCTTCACAGGCACCTCTGAGGAAGGCACAAGTCTTGTAGAAGACTTGACATGCTTCAAGCGCCCATGAAGCCGAGGTGGGCGACAACCAGTGTAGGCTAGGAGACCAGGACGCGTCTCGAGTCTTGATGCTCGAGACAGAGGAAGGTGCAGACTAGCAGTTAGATCCCTCTAGAGAGAGCTAACTGCCTAGCTGCCAGTCCTACTCGCCAGCCTGCAATTTAATTGCCTTGTGGAAAGAAGGCCTAATATCATCTAGCCTTGCTAAAGATGCATGATGTATGACCAGGTCAAGCCTTGAGATACCATCCAGCCATACCAAGCCTTTGCATGCAATCCATGGAAGATGTGATGTCCTAGTCACAGCTTGCTCTAGCACCAGAACCACATTGCAGATGCCCCAGCCTCATCTCTGTCATCCTGTATAAAGCTCAAACAAGCTTAACGGAGACCCAGTTTCCACACACAAGGAAGATGAAGTAAAGGGCTCCCAATAGCGAATATCTCCCTCCTAAAACAGAGCACTTGCCAGAGGGACATCAAAGCCTCAAAGCACATTGACAGTAGCATATTGCATTTGGACAGAAAAAGGAGATACTAACCAAAGCCCAGTCTATTGTGACCCTTTACAAAAATATAAAGGACTAAAGGATAGGCTTGCACTATTCCGGTCCGGGCTGGTGGCCTCGAGGCTTCGTAACTTCGTATAATTGATGATCGACGCAGAGGAACTCGAAGCGCAGAAGTCGCAGCTTAGCCCGACATAAGAAAGAAAGGTGACCAGAAACTCCGCACCTAGACCATAGAATTAATTGAAATACCCCCCGCCTAGACTGTCTCGAAGAAGGACAGGCAAAAATTCACGTTTGGAGATCTGCTTGAAACAAATTCGGTCTTTCCTCTTCCCCTGACTTGACTCTCGAACCAAAGCTGAAGCGATGTCGTTGGAACTTGAATCAGCCCCTGATGAGATGAGACTGCCGAACTTCAGCCGAGGGTTGCCGCCAGTGGGTCCCGCCTTTTAAGATCAACTGGGTGCAAGTGTGAGCGTTGACCCCAGATTTTACCTGGCCAGGTCCTGTACCAAAATGAGAACCCACCAAATCCACTAAAGCCACCAAATCGGCACAGCGCTGGCATGGGGCCAATGGTGCTGCGCCATCAAACCAATCTCATCTCGGACCCACAGACGGAGCACTGGCAACATGAGAATGGGCCTTGACCTCAGTGAATTATAGCGGGGTGTATCATCAATTCCATCGCCAGGCACTAAACTTCAACCTTTTTTTGCCCCCAACATTGAACATAGTTGATCAGGATCAACTCGCCGTCCACTGCTCTTGATGATTGATCATCTCAATTGATTGAGCAATTGACTCCTCACAGCAGCGACAGCGGAAACCATGGCCATCGTGCTAGACTTCGATGGAACTATCACCACCCAGGATACCATTGAAGTGCTCGCCCAACACGCCATTTCCTTCCACCGCGAGCAGCATGACAGAGATCTCTCCGACTCTTGGAAGCACATTCTGGAAGCTTACTATGACGACTACAGCGACTATGTGTCCAACTATGCAGTCCCTCAGGATGAGCGAGTGAGTTTAAAAGAAGAAGCCAAGTTTCTGAACGGCCTCCATGAGGTCGATATGGCCTCCCTTCGGCGAGTCGAGGAGTCCAAGATCTTTGATGGAATATCATCCTCGGACTTCTTCTCTGCCGGTGTCTCTGCGGTGCGAGAAGGAAACGTGATATTGCGCCCGGGAATCTCGGAGCTATTAGACACGGCCCAGAAACGTGGATGGCTTATTTACATCGTATCGGTCAACTGGTCGAGTAGCTTCATAGAGGGCGTCCTACAGCACTTCGTCGCTAATGTGCACATCGTGTCCAACGAGGTGGTTGCGAACGGCAAGATATCCGGCCCCAATGGCACAGGTGTTATGGCAACCTCCGCCGATAAGGCCCGAGCTCTCGAGAACCTACCAGGCTTAGACGCTAAACCGCTGGTGTATTTCGGAGATTCTTCTACAGATATCGAGTGTCTTTCCATGTCGAGCGGCATCGTGATATCCCCAGTTGCCGACTCCTCTCTACTCAAGACCCTGTCTCGCATAGGGTTAGAGGTTCCTCATGTGCGTGATCGCAAAGAGATCCATAGGCTGTTGTGGGCAAGAGATTTCACCGAGATTCTCGAAGCTGATGCCCTTTCGCTACTGGAGGCTCAACCTCAGCCTAAGACCTAAAGGCCAGGCTTTACCTCTGTTTCGAACACAGCTTTTTGCAAATCCGCTCGTTTGCTAACACCGCATGCACATCTTCCACGTATATTTGTCTGTCCTTTGTCATCCGGCGCGCAGCACCGCGGCAAAAGACACGACATTGACTAGACCCTTGTCCAGAATCCCTTCGGTACTTCTCTTGGAGTACAGCCTTGCAAACAAAGAGAAAGTAATCGCTCGTTAACAGGCCCAGGCCGCAGCCTACGGACAGGCAGGATACATGTATTTATAGTCTGGTCGCCCAGAAGAAGGGTTTGGAGGATGCTACGCTTGGATGAGAAGAACATTTTTCTCTAGGCCCCGTCTCCTTATGCCTGACCATCTACCTCTGGCGACCGTCATCTACACAAACCCGCGAACTTCCGAACCCGACATCGAAACGAAGAAACGTCAACGAAAAACCCACCATGTGTCTCTATAAACGCATACTCCACGGCTGCAAGCACGAATCTTGGACCAAGAAGCTGGCCGATTGCGCCGTTCAAGAACAGTACCAAATCGACCCAGCGTCCCATTTTCCCTGCTCAACCAGAACCTCGTATCCCATGTATACGATCTCCGTCGACAAAGATTGCCCGGATTGCATCCGTCTCGATGAGTTGGCCGTTGCCGCAAGGAAAAAGATTTTCGACTTGTCGCTCACCATCGCGGAGATCATCGAAGCTGCAGGGGCTGCCCGGGACTCGCAGCTCGCGAAGACCGGGTCCGCGGAAAAGCCATCGGCTCGGGACGACAGCAAGGCGAGCAGATTCTTTAAAGGCTACCGCGGCGATGACAAAAAGAGGTCAGGGATGTAGTCTCGTCCAATGAGACGAGACCTGTGGATAATTCTCTGGATCCGGCTCTGGATCTGGGACCCAGGATGAAGAGCTCAGTCCGCCACACTACATGGACGGGTTTATTCCGTTGCACACCCTAGGTTTAGTTCGTTTCTGAAGAAGCAACTTATGTTGATATTACCGCGTGTTCGGGGACGCGAAATAAAGCACTGAGATATGTACCTACCAGCTAGGGGAAGTCTTGGAGAGTCTGGCGAAATGGAATAAAATGCAGGACACAGGGATATTCATCCATGTCTATACTTGCTTGCCGTAGATCAGAATTGATCCCGTCCACTTATCTTGTGTAAATAACCAGCCTGTGCTCCGCGCAAGGTTAAGCCCGTCAATTATCAGACTTTTGAGAAATGGTGAACCAGGGTTAAAAGCTGGGCGATGAGACAGTTGAAGTGTCAGTGCGAAAGGAGGCGGCGGCGATAATACAGGAGATTTAACCTCGGACTTGCCTCACTACTTCATCAATCGACCAACCCATCGCAAGCACATAAATAGGAAGAAGAAATAAACAACATTGAGGTCAAACCTGACGATTTACTGGACACGAAACATCTCCAGACTTTAATTGAACCTCAGAGATAGACTAATCACTACCAAGACCCAAAGATGTCGTGTAAGTCAACCTCTCAATGTTCGTCTCTCTCCGCACTAACCCTCCCACCTCCTCTTCAGCAATCCTCAGCACCTCAGCAACCCTTCAGCACAAAACCCCTCTCCCATCAACCCTCACCAGCCCCCAAGCCATCGCAAGCCTCCAAAACCACGAAGGCTTCATCAAATGCGATCCCCACATGATCTCCTACAAACCCCTCCCCGAAAACACCTCCGAACCCATCCCCCCCACCATCACCTGCTCCCCCCCTGCCGGCCGTCCCGCCGTTGTCTACGAAGTGACGGATCGCGTGCACGCCCTGCCCGCGGGGTTATGGGATTCCGACGTCGTGAGCACCTACGAGTTTGCGGATCTGGAAAAGGGCATGTTTGTGAGGTTGAGGAGTCCGTTGAGCGTGGTGATGGAGACTGTGTGGGAGGTTAGGGAGGTGGCAGAGGGTGGCGGCGGGTTGGAGCTGGTGGAGGAGGTGACGATTTCGTGCTCGAGGCTTTTGGTTGGCGTGATTAAGGGGCAGTGCGAAGGGAATTGGAAGGGTATTCACGCGAGGCTTGTTGCGCGGATGGAGGGCAAGGAGGCGACGGAGGGCTAGGCATCGACTGCGAGGCGTGGTGTGAGTCTACAGACGCGTTTCCCTCTGACAACCTAGATTGATTCCTGCTGGTTAGGACTGAATAGAAACTGTTCGTACTCCGGAATGGAAGGCAACTTTAGGCAGCTGTGGTGTGGCGATGCAAGTTTCCTATCATTTGCTTTCATATTTCTGCCTTGCATTCTACAACTTGACAGGAAAATGATCCGAAAACGAGGAGGAATTTCGGCAATTAAACACCGGACGAATCCAAATCAAGAGTCCTCATTTGATCCTCTCAGCTCATCACCAGGCAGAGCGCTCCTCATCAGGATGATGAGGTCCTAGGCAGCAGTTCCCAGGCAGCAGCTGCTGCCTATTCCGCCACTCTTGTCAACCAACTGCGGCCGAGCTCAAGGGAAAAAAAGGTATAAAAGGAGCCATTCCCTCCTCCAATTCTCGCTTTCCTCTTCTTCTCTTTTCTTCTCCAGCTTTTCTGGCCGATTTGGCTTTGATCAGTGTGTAGTATCTGTTCTTCCGACGCTTAATCGCGCGGACGTCGGGGCCTCTATCCCCCGCCGCTCTTTTCAGCACAATTTTTTACTACCCACGGTGAGTCGGACTGCGAACCTCCTTTGTCGGGGATCGCGCGACTCTGCCACAGTGTCCCTGGTATCACACTGCCTCCAGGTGACGCGAAAATAGATCTTCAGAGCTGTTCTTCGTTTGGTTTTCATCTATGCCTCCCTGGCTTGTCTAGGGCTTAGAAGAAGACGGGATTGGTGTAGAATATGTCGTGTAGTTAGAAACTATCTCCTTGGGAAGCAAAATACATTTACGCACGCCTTGATTAAATATATATGATATGAGATCTGGTTCTATACTGACCAAGTGTATCCGAGGACGGACTCAACAAGACGGACTTGACGAACCTAGGGTCGTATATAGAACCACAAATGTATGGGTAAACGACAAGTCTACTCACAACTTGTTAGCTTGCTTGACCAAGGACACTTCTCTGTATGTGAGAAGATCCTGTTTAAAGGTAGTCTATCTTCGGTACTAGCAGTTAACTCTCATATTGTATTTAGAATGCCCCTGCCCTAGGACATGGTCGCCAATGACTTTGGAGGCACATCGACTCTTCAAGCCCGCTACTCATCATGTCCAGATCCCCATAGCAATCCCATTGCTATTGTCCTCTAGTCCTTTGCTGCTTGGTCGATGTTCTTGGTCAATGATTGCCAACACCGTCAACACTGAAGTCGCCTCCCCGAACAAAATAAAACAGAGATTCCAACATTTTGTCATAGATTAGGAACACCTAACCACCCCCTAACATGTTATCCGACCCTGTGTAAATCGCCAAAGATATGCCAAAACATAGACACGAAGACAAGAATGGTTGGTATCTTTCACAGACAGAAGGAACCATTCCTTCATGGCAAGGAAAGGGTCATCAGCATCTGTGTTCCAAGGCGAATCATGACTGAAGAGATGGATACTCCCAACGCATCGCAGGCTTCCTTAACCCTATGCCACAGCCCTTTTCTTTTCCTTGAAGACTTTTGCAAAGAAAAAAACAACATTGTTCTTTCACCTCCTCCATTCCTATTCCTAAGAGCTGAGCACTGGGATCTACAGTCTATCCCTCCTCTTTATGATCTTCACTTGAAGCAAGCCTGTAAGAAGCACATGAGAGACAATTCTTCCGGGTTTGCCACTAACCATTGTCAAGGACCATCCATACTCAAGGGGCCATGTTTACACCTGCCGCCATCGACCTTGCGGGTATAAAGCCCATCAAGGTCCAGCCGAGCGAGGCTCGAGACCTCGAGGCTGGTGATAAGGAACGAGATAACTGGATCAGGTGGTCCGAAGCCACCAAGGTGGGCCATCATATTGGTTTCATCAGAGCTTGGAAGAAAATCCCAACCGCCGAACATGCCGAAGCTATCATCAAGGATGCCATGGAGCGAGAACTCATCCCCCTGAGCGAGAATATCAAGGTGACTAAATGCGGCGGCGGATCTTTTCACGCAATCTTCAAGCTCACCCTCCCAGATTGGGAAACCGAGAACGTCCTTTTGCGAATTCCAATCCCTTGTGACCCTTGGTACAAGATTGAGTCAGAGGTCGCCAACATGGTATTCGCCGCCTATCATGGCGTTCCCGTCCCGCGTTGCCTCTTCTTCGACTCGAGCGCCAATAACCCGCTTGGGTTGGAGTGGATGATTCTGGAATATGTCGAAGAGGCCGTTGGCCTCGACACACAATATTTCATAGAGAGTTGTCGCGGCTGGGCGAGGTTGTTTAACCCCACGTTGCCGCAGGGTTACGATCTCCTCGATGAGATCAAGAAAAACTGCCAGAAACTTGAGAAGACGCGATTCAGCCAGATCGGCAGCCTGTACTGCGACTGGGAGACGAACTCGTTCTACGTCGGGCCCATCATAGACGGAGAGTTTCTTGACAGGTACACCTACCTCTTCAGCTCTGGTCGCCGCGGCCCATTCGACACGGTCGAGGAGTACCTTCGCGTCGTGCTCGACGTGAAGCACCAAGCCAAGCTCCACTTCGCCAATCAGTTGAGCAACGAGGGAGCCCGCCTTTCGGCTGTGAAAGTTGCAGAGAAGTCATTCGTCTATAGAGAAGACGTAATGAAGAAGCTCATAGCCGTTGCGAGTGCCCATGGCCAGACGGAGGTCGCAGCCGAAGACGACGGTCCTATAAACGGATCGTGGACTTACTTGCAACATGACGATCTCCACGGAGGAAATATTCTCATGAAAGGCACAAAGATCAAGGCCATCATCGATTGGGAGAAGTGCAATATTCTCCCCCACTTCCTCCGTAGGAACCACGGAGTTCCCAAGGTAAACAGCCTATTCCACCGTGCTCGTTTCCCGCAGTTCATAATCTCCGACGATGCAGAGGCCGTGGTCCCGCCCGAGAGCCGCCACTCCTTTCCCTCGAGAGCCATCGTCAAGAAGCTGCTTCCTGCTCCGGAACATGTGAGCCCATTGAATACGGTGCTCCGCCTTCTCGCTGCGCATGCCAGAAAATCGGACATGCCTAATAGCCACAACGAAGAATGGGCCAACGCCCTGACCACACTCGCCGAGTGGTTTTCACTCCACACGCCCAAGTAAGTCTGAAGTGGCCTAAAGATGGACGTATTCGAGGAAATGTTTAACCAGGCTTTATAGAGATACGGCTGCTGTGAAGGCATATCTAGCAAGCCTCAGCGATCCCAGTGAACTCTCTTCATACAACACCAGGATGATGAATGCGATGGTCTCGACGTCTTGAATTATTCAAGCCACACATACTGCATAGGAGATGTAGGAGACGGGTATGAATGACGAAAGCATACAGATAGGCGTCGGGTCTCTCTTCTTCCTCGGAGTGTTTTGTTCGTATGCTTCAATGTTTGTGTGTTTGTGTGCGCTTTTGTGGTTCGATGTGAGCCTGTTTCAACTGTCAGCAACTGCTAAAATTAGAAAGCTTAAAGAGCTTCTCAGGACCCTTGATTTCTGATTTCGGAGCATCCTCGCAAGCTCCAAATGTTCTAAATCCAATATTGAATTGCACATATTAGCACGGCAGCTTCTCTGCCTCCAACCCTCACCATGGCTCCTTGGCCCTTCAATTCGTCCTCACCTCCGCCACCGCCGCCACCACCACCGCCCTCCAAGGATGACCCTCCAAAGCCCGTCTCTCTCTCCGACTACCTCCCCGACGACGAACGCCTCCGAATCATTCTCCCCACCGTCCTCTCGACCGTTGGCATCCTCAGCCTCGTCGGCGTATACACCCGCTACTTACGGCGAATTCCAGGGACGGCATACATAAAACCGACCGCTTTCCGAAGGCGTTCTCTCTTCGGCCGTGTGACGAGTGTAGGGGACGGTGACGGCTTCCACTTCTACCACACTCCATGCGGCAGGTTAGCTGGGTGGGGTTGGCTGAGACGGGTCCCAGACAACAAAGCCCAGCTCAAGAATCAAACCGTAGGCCTCATCCCCAATTTCTTTTTGCTTCTTTTCCCCCTCTTTATTACCCGCCAGTTGTTGTTCCCAGTTGCCTCTAACCTCTTGGCCGCGCCCATAGATCCCTATCCGCCTCGCCGGAATCGACGCGCCTGAAGGCGCCCACTTCGGCCGCCCCGCCCAACCCTTCGCCGATGCGGCCCTCTCCTGGCTCACCTCCTCCATCCTCCACCGCCGTGTCCGCGCCCACATCCACAAGCGCGACCAGTACGACCGCGTAGTAGCCACGGTATACGTCCGCCGCGGCGGGATATTCTCCTTTCTCTTCCCCTTCTTCCTGCATCGCGACGTAGGGCTGGAGATGCTCAAGCGGGGGCTCGCGACGACGTACGAGGCGAAGTCGGGTGTTGAGTTCGGAGGTAGGGAGAAGGTGTATAAGGCGGCAGAGGCGAAGGCCAAGGCGAAGAAGGTTGGGATCTGGAGCATGAAGGCGAGTGAGTTCGAGAGCCCGAGGGCTTACAAGGCGAGAATACGGGATGGCGAGGCGAGTGGTAGTGGTTCGTAGAAGAGCTTGGGTTTGGTTTGGATGTCACCCAGCCTGTGTTATCGCCCTTTTGATATCCAGTACTTCGTACATAATAGCATGATACCCAATGTCGCCAGCAAATAGAATATTTCGATAACGTTGAAATGTTTATTACGGATGGGCCTTGGTGATCGGCGCTGGGATGCCCACGAAGCCAGTGGTCCAAACTCCGATTTCATTTTGCTCTTGATTCTTACTTTATTTCCTTCTTTTCCCTAACTCCATACACCAGCCTACTATGTATTTATAAATGACACGCCGTAGCTTCCATGAACATTCCAAAAAGAAAAAAAAATAAGAAAAAAATTAAAAAGATCACAAGACCTTGTCCGCCAATGTTCAATATGAAAGTATATAGAGCAGCCTCCGTACCCTTAACCCATGTCCCTCTCGCCATAAGAATATCAATCTCTTTTCGACCCTGTCAAACGCCAGATCCAAATGTACAATGTCCCAAAAACCTAGTCATAATTTATCGTCCAGCGGTAGTAAAGCATCGCATGATACTTAGCCGTGTATGCCCGCTGATGGTATGAAAATTAAGTCGGGCGCTTTCTCGGCTTCATGAAAATGTCCGGTTTGCGCTTCCGAGGAAAGCCCAGGTCGGGAGACTGGTGAGACGCGGCTGCCGCCTGTGGCTGCTGTGGGGGGGATTCCGCCCGCGGCCTTGCGCTGAGTTTAGATGAAGAAGTAGAGGAATTTGAAACTTTGGCCATGGCTGGGACTGTGGTTGAAGGTTTCGGCGGCGGAGAAGACGCAGAAGGCTTGGAAATCGATGAAGACTTCATGAATCGGGTAGATCCAGGCTTCCCTGGGAGTAAACCAGAGCCAGATCGCTTGAGCGGTGATGATACTCTCGTCGTCTCGAGAGGCCTCGAGCTTTGTGTCTTGGCGACAGAAGTTTTGCGCCTCACCGAGTAGGAGCTGTTGTCAATATTGCCGTAGTCACCGTCGTCATCGTCGAAGAGTGGTTCCCGTTTAACTGTGTTTTGTCGTTTGCTCGAGCCTAGTCTTGCTACCTTTGCTGGTGGTCGATCACCGTCACTCTCATCTCCGAATAAGTCGTCCGAGTCTTCTTCCTCGGATACATTGATAACGACGCATTCAGGCTCCTCTCGCTTCCTCTTGGCAGCAACCCTTGCGCCACTATTCGAGGGTTGGGTAGGCCGAGAGGATGTCGGGGGCAATGACTTGCGAAATTCGGGTTGAGATGCGACTCGATGATGTTCGATGAACCCAGTGGGTGCAGCCCTTAGCTGGCCGCCAATCGCGTTCGAAACGCGGCTTACCGCACCTAGAGAGCCTCTCTGGGCAGCTATATCCTTGGCCTCCCGTCGTGCGCGCCGAAGAACGCTCTTTCCGCTCACTAGCTTCGTCCTGCTCCCAGCAGTAAAAGCCAAGGTACTAGAACCGGCTTGACGTTGGCCGGACCTAGGGGCCCCAATCCGCCGGCCTGTCCGAGGTGGTCTTGGTAGGCGATTTCCGTCGACGATCGTTGCTACATTGCCGGATTCTTCTTTTGCTAGTCCGGCGAAGGCACTCTGCAAGGCGGCTGTGGCAGCTCTCAAAGATTCCTCATGCTCCTTCTTATATCGCTTATAGACTTTCCACCAGCCAGCAGGATCCGAAGGAACGTAGTTCTTTTTTCTAGCCGTGGGGAAATCGCGGTGGATCAAGGACTTCCAGTACTTGGCTGTATGACCCTGGAGCTGGGGAGAGTTCACTTCTACCTCGCGCAACTGGGCCGCGGTCGGGATGCGGGCAAGGATTTTTTGGACATGACGGTTATCGTGGGGAAGCTCATCTCCAATTCCAGAAACCAGGTTTATATTCTTCAAGATCGTGTTGAGACACAAGTCAACTAAAGACTTGACCGGCATCGTACTTAAAAGGAAAGCACGGCGGCGGGAGGGGAGCGTTCGAGAGGATGAGGCTGGGCTAGTCTAAGTTGGCGCTCGAACGATGGAAATTTCCCCAAGATATTCAATCCAATGTAAAGGAAACCGAATCGACGATGGATTATTCGGGTGCTAACAAAGGAGCCTGGAACTCGTCTGTCGCTGATGGTGATGCAGATCGTCGTCGAGCGCTTATCTGGAAGGGGAGAAGATGGGGACCGAAGCTGAATAACATTCTAAATTGGGTTGCGTTGCGGAGAGGAAGGGAGAGTGAAGAACAAGTATAAAAGAGCTAGCTCAAGGAATAAACATTGATATCCAGTCAAGAAACGCAGACGAAGGTCTCTGCCTTGGTTTAGACAAGTGGCTGGGGAGAGCGGAATGTGGAATGTGGAGAATGCGTCAGAGGCTGTGACCAGCTGGGAGTGGCAGTGCTGCAGGTGAAGATAGCAGCGCTTCAGCGCGTCGAGGTACACCACATTCACGCATCTATCCTACTGGCACAAGACTAAGAATGTGAATTATAGTGATGGACAACAGGGTAGCTAGCACTTGATCAATTGATGAGCAATCAGATTGAAGAGAGGTACAATCCACAATTTGGGATCATAATCGTACCCAGGCAAACGGTGAGCGCCCCGGAGAAGCGAGCTCTAAGACGAGTAAACTTCGGCTAATTAGTCGCAACGTCTGTAAAGGTCAATCGACGTAATCGCCCCAACCCGACAAAGCTGTATCATAACCCTCTCCACGATCATTCCTTTCCCGACCGGAATCATCGTCGTACAATTCCTCGACTAGGTCTCGTACACTTGCGTTCACCCCTCTCTAAAGAAGCCGATATCCATTCGAACGTCGATACATACACAACGCGCCGAAACACACGTCGGCTCTTTCCGACCACCACCAGCCCTCTACCGCTCACATCTCCAAAGCAAGCAACACTGCGTGGCGAGCGCCTCCCCGAGATGTCGGACCAGCAGTTTATCAAGCCAGAGCCTGGCGTATCGCCATCCCCTATGGAGGAGGATGACCTCTACGAGGATGCCGGCGATCTAGAATTCTTCGATCCTTCGACAGCAGGAAATCCGTTCGGTTCCCTGTATCTAGCACGTATTCCTAGGGGTCTGTGGAAAGCTTGGTCCCAACTGGATGACGACGCAGAGATACAAATCGGCACTCTTAGACAGTGGTACGACACGGCGCCTGATGGCTCGTTGAAGGTATAACTTCCAATAGCTTCCAAGAAGCTTCGGCCTATGGCCCATGATGATATCCAAGAGGCGCCAACTAACCCCGTCGTTCAACTAGCCTCGCATGAAGATGCTTCTCAACTCCGACCTCGCGCAGCATCAACCTGTTCCCCGAGAGTATAACCTTGATATTTCCTCCGGGATATCTAATCACTTCGTTTTTTCGGAGGAGGACCTCCCGGGATACAAGGCGAAGTCGAAGGCTAGATCCGATGCTTCCAACACCGGCTTGCCCCTATCCATTCTGAGGGCGCGGGCCGAGAAAGTTGAGAAACCCAAGTGGGATCGAAACAAGCCATACTACAGAAAGGCCATTCCGAGTAGGTGCCGACGACTTGAGTCCAGTGTATGTGGCCACGCTAACATTCCGACTACTTACAGAGAAGACGAAAGTCTACGGCAAGATCGCATTTGAACTGAATTGTGCGCCAGTCCACGCCGAGGAACAGCGGCACCTACTTCAGCAACAGACAACCGAGGCAGCCCGCAGTGGCAAGCTCCAGATCCTAGATCGCCGCAATGGCCAAATTCTTCTTACAGGCACCGGTCGGGCTGCAGATTGGGACTCGAACTTTATCGTGCGTTTCTTTTGTTCCCTTGTGTATTTTTTTTGTCAGTGTTCCGCTCATCGACTAACCCCGTTCTGCAGAAATCTCAACCCAAGCCGACCAAGGCGAAGAAGGTGGAGATGAAAACCATTCGCATACCCGAGAGCGAACTTATGGACAAGATTATCCAATGCTTCTCGCGGTATCAATATTGGTCTCTCAAGTCTTTGCGGGCCGAACTCAAACAACCCGAGGCATATCTGCGCCAGACGCTCGAAAAGATTGCTGTGCTGAACAAGACGGGACGCTTCGCCAACAACTGGTCTCTACGGCCTGAGCACGCCGCTCCCCATCTGCAGACCTCGGGTGACGTGGCCCCTGATGCGGCTGATGGGGATTCCGAGGTCGAGGATGACGAGGAAGTTAAGATGGAGGATGTTCTTTAGATGCGCATACAAACAGCTGATTAGGGAAAACAAAAAATTGGGGAGTTCAGGCGTTCAGGCAAAACAGGGAAGGGGGTTCATCTACTATATTCGACTATAATAATACCCTTGTTAGACTATACACACATTCATTCACTAGATAGTCGTCGAAGACGGGGATGATTATTTGAAATACCCGAAATTCTTGTCTATCTCATTACGTTCACTTTTTACCGGCAAGGGAAACGTCCGCGTGCTTTGTATCGATGTATTTTGTTCAAAGAATCAAATGCTAACCACAATTTCCACCTCCAGTAAAGTGCATACTCGAGTGCCTTCGAATCCCCCTCGTTATTAGCCCATCCGTCTCTTAAACCGAACCGCCACGGAGCGCTAGGACTAGATGGAGTGTTACACCAGGTTCGAGGGCGTAGTCGGCTGCTGTCTTCTCGTCGACCCTTGTGAATGAGATGTGGTGTTAGTTTCCCTTGTTCTTGGATTTCCAGTCGCATACATTCCAGGTTCAGATTGGCAAACCATCCAAGAAACAGAAAGGAGGCCCCACATACATTTGCTTTCCACTATAAATCAGACGTTGTTGGACGGGTGGAATACCCTCCTTCTCTTCGACCTTCTCCTTAATCTGAGAGACCTATTCGACAAAGCGGTTGTTAGGACTAATGAAGCTCTACCGTCGCAAAGGACAAAAACTCGGGTGCCTAGGACCAGCCAGGGTTACGCGTGCCTTGTAGTCGGCCTCGATATCCAGCTCGATCTCCTTCCCCGTGAGGGTTCGCACTCTACGAGGCCCGGCGCATTAGCTTCTTTCCTCCGTGTTTTCACGCGGCAAGTGGGACGGGAGAGCGCTTACTTGATGAGCATCTTGGGAGTTGAGTATGGAGCGGATCGGTGGGAAGTAGCCGCTTTAAGGAGGAAATGAAAGCAACGAGCGTCTCGTTAAGGAGAAAATGAGAATTTCGAGTCGAGGAAGGGGAAGGATCGGTCGGGACGTGGGATGGCGATTTCGCTCAGTGTTTTGAGGTTATAAAATGGAGGGGCAGCTCTTTGTACATTTGTAGCGTGGGGTAGGATCAATTAATCATCTCCTATCAATCTTAGGCGGTTCATTGTTGTTCGATGCACTGACGCAACATTGAACGTTCCTGTTGCTGGCACACTGGCAGTGATGGCAGGCCATTACAGTGGGCCCACCTCACTCGCTTGCTGCCTGCTGACAATTAATTCAACAGCATCACAACGCTCAAACTGAAGGCTTTGATAGTGTGGAAGCACAGCTTGAAGATTTTAAGTTTCCTAAAGCCTGTACGCAAAATTCCGGTTCGTGTGGGGAGGAGAGAGGCATCAATACCATCTTGACTTTCATTGAGTTGGAGTTATTGTACAATTACCGTCCTATTATCAGAACCTACAGATACATCAATCACTTATGCTAACCGTCTCCCCCATACGTCAGCTCTTTCCCCTCTCTCATTTGCTCTCCCCATCAGCAAAGACATTAAGGCCGAGACCCTCCGAGTCGAGAAGGAGCCTGTTCTTTCCACCCGCCTCCTGCAGAGTCGAGGCAATGATCCTGGCGTTCTCAATCTTCTTCAGCTCGACGTAGGCCTTGTTCTTCTTGATCGCCTCTCCAATGAGCTCGGCAGATCGAGCCTCACCCTGAGCCTTGACAACCATAGCCTGCTTCTCCTGGCGGGCCTTGTCGACAATGAAGGCTGCCCTCTGAGCTTCTTGTTGGGCGACCTGCTTGGCTTCGACGGCGGCGGTGAACTCGGGCGAGAAGGCGAGGTGCTAGATTGAAGATGTCAGTCGCCATCGTACTCTAGGCATAGTTACTACATGTGCATTATAAACTTACGGTCAATGAGACGTCGTCAAGGGCGATATTGAAACGGTCGGCACGGCGGGCCAGGTTCTCTCGGACCAGGCGGGCAACCATCTCTCGCTGGGTGATCAATTGGCTGGCGTTGAATTGGGCGACTACGCTCTTCAACACCTCGTTGACGATGGACGGGAGCACCCTCTCATCGTAGTCCTGGCCTAGCGTTCTGTAAATCTGAGGTAGAGCCTCAACCTTGGGTCGAGAGAGGACACGACAAGTAATGTTGACCATCTGAAGATCCTTTGTTCCGGTCAGGGAGGCAACGTTTCTCGGCTTCGCTCGGACGTTGTAGATGATGGGCGTCTCGAACCACGGAATCATCAAATGGGTTCCTATTTGCATCTTTAGTATTTAAATGCGCCCAATTGGACGGGAGGGGGAGCACGCGGCATCGCATCCTGCCGTACCTTCGCCATAGATCTCCGGGCTAACGCCGCTTATCCTTCGGTATTTGATCGCTCTGTGACCACCGTCCACGTTGAACAGGGCATTTTGGAAGAGGAAGAGACCGGTACCGGCAGCTACAAGACCGGCAATTCCGACTCCGAGCCCTCTCGCAGGTGGCCTGCCGCCAGCGCCGAAGCCTCCACGACCAGACTGCGCAACTTGTTGAAAGCGACGGAGAGCCTCCTCCATTGGATTCCTTCCGCCCGCCATGGTTTAAGTAGTTCTGAAAACAAGACCGAAGGGCGAACGAGGGGGGGGCTTTTGGTTGGTTGTCGGGGTTTCTGATGGAAAAGGTGTTGACCAAGCTCTGCTCAGTTGATCTCAAGCTCAGGCAATTTTCCAGAGCTTCAATGTTCTCGATTTGAGCAGGATTCTTGCTGACACATTTCTGGGGAAGTACGGATTATGTCATCAAATGTAGGCATGCTTTCCACGTGACTTCGCGTTTTATTGGCTCCTTCCCCATCATCGCGGAGGGGACCTGGATGGATTTTTGAATTGTATTTTATTTTATTTCTTATTTCTTTAAAAAAAGAGGGGTTGCATTAAAGGCATATCAGCGAACACGAAGAAGATTGCTATTTGTATGTCCTAGCAACAACTCTTTCTCCCACGAAGATCTACCTCCTACGGCATGGTAGGTCGCCAAAAAGACTTGTTTCGTCAGACGCTTCAAAGCAGGATTTGCCCTCCCGGCTAGGTCTTGCTAAGTGGTGCTTAGGACGCCTGTGGTCCAACTGCTGAAGAAGCATTTTGTAGAACACGATAGCCCTCCCTTGTGCAGCTAGAAGGCGTGAGCAACCTCTTCAGAAGGTAGACAAGTCGGCATCAAACTGTCGTTTCTCTTCTACCTCACGGACGAGCCTCACGTATTCAAGACGCATGGCAGCCTTGTCCTAGCGCTCGTCAGAAAGCGGCCTATCCATGGCCCCCAAGGCCCGGGATAGGTCCAACACCAAACTCCCCATTGGGGCAAACGATGGACTCAATCCTAGAAAAGCGTACCGAGGCCATCTCGACCCGGATCTCTGCGAGTGCTGCATAGAAATTACCCTTAAGTTAGGCAGGTGTCGCTCCCCTGTGAACTTTCCAACTGCCGAAGGAATCTATAGCAGTGTGCCCGGGATAAACTCCATCAGCATAAAGGCGGCTTCGACGCCACTGTCACCAGCAGCATCGTAGGCAAAAACTCCCGGAACAGGGATTTTAGACCGCGACCTAACTAATACTTCCATGGTGTCCACTTCGTTCTGCAGGCGTTGGCAAGAGTTTAGTGTCGGCTGCCTCAGCTGGAGCCTGCCAATCCACTGGAAGCCATCTTCAAAGTTAACCGTCACAACATAGAGGCCACCCATGTTGTATTTCCCGTCCACTTGGTGTCTAGAATTTCTTGTGTAGGGTTTCAGGGCATCCCAGTCGACGGGGGCAAGATGGCTGTTCCGCTTGATGTCATCCTTCTTTCAATTCAGCTGCAGAGGAGAAGTTGAGGCGGTCACAGAGATGGTCGATAGAGTTTGGCGCGGTGTGGTTTGAAGTTGTGGGGTGTGATTAAATCAGTTGGCTATTTGATATTGAATCTGTGCCGTTTTCGGGCGAGTACTTTTCCACGGTGGTACATTGAGGTACACTTGTTCAAGTGTGTGCATGGGAACTTTTAGTGGCTTCAAGAGCACCGTATCAATCAGAGGCGAGCGCCTTCTGCGTTACTGTGTTACTCCTTCCTTGATCCCTTCTGGCAGCGATAATTTGCTAGTGATCTCACGTCTTCTTTCCTCCAGTTAGTTTCCTATGTGTATTCTTCCTCCCTTCCTCTAGATGTGCTCGTCATGGCGCCACCCTCGAGCTCCAGACGACCGCCCAAGAAGTGGACCCCTCGAAAGCCCACGTCTTCCAACTTTTCGAAAAAGGACGCGAAGTCGAACACGAGTATTTTGAGCTTCTTTAAGAAGGTTGAAACCGAGAATACACTGTTTTACGGCACGGACACCACCGCTGTTTTCGAAAAGAATGAATCCACAACTCGATGCGACGAGAAGTGCACAGAGGAGGAGCTTGGTGCTGGCGTAGACTTGCCCACGACAAGATTGAAGAGGAGGAAATTACGCCACAGTCAAGACGGCGAAGTCGAGGACGCGCACGGATTATCGGCCAATTCGAACGTTCGAAATCGTGATTTGGAACCATCACCTGGGCAAAAGAACCCCACTAACAAAATAGTGGGTGGCTTCGTTTTGGATTCTGAGAGCGAAGATGAAGAGGATAGAGACACGCCGACGTTGACTGCGCGGAAGAGCCCGGAGGAAACGACAGACACAGAACCACGCGAGACGTGCATGCCAGAGGCGGCCCCGGGTGATATTAATGACGAGAAGGAGGAAGATGTGTTGGAATCATGCGATGAACTCGATACCACGTTGGGCGGTGATACTTTGGAAGACTTGCCAGACGACTTCCTCGGGGAGGAGTATCGAGAAATGGTGTTTTCACAAGAGCAAGCACGACTTGAAGCCGAAGCCGCCGGGCTCCAAACGCACGACGACTTCCCCCCTACAGGGCCTCCCGACGACTCGATGATAGAGTCATGCCCTGTTTGCAACGGCAGTCTTGTTGGTGCCACTCCTGATGAGTCTACCCGTCATGTGAACTCATGCCTCGACGGTAATCCGACACCGTTACCAGCCCAGACGAGGGAGCTACCGCCCACCGGACCCCAACTAGCAGAGCCGGCGGTACCATCGAATTCCTTGGGCAGAGTTATGAAGGCTTCTATCCCAAAACCTGGGCAGCGGAATCCATTCTCGCTTGCCATAGAAGTGGAAGGCGTTTCAGCGTTCGCCAAGATAATGTCGGGCAACGCCGAGAGTTCGGCGTGGGCGGTTGCAGCAGCAGCAGAGACTGCCTCCCGAGGCAAGCAAGCATACCAACGAACGTGTCCCTTCTACAAGATCATGCCTGGATTTTCTATCTGTGTTGATGCTTTCAGATACGGCGCCGTTAAAGATTGCAATGCCTACTTTCTCAGCCACTTCCACTCTGACCATTATATTGGACTAACGGCGAGTTGGAAATATGGCCCTATATATTGCAGTGGCGTCACAGGCCGCCTTGTGAAGCAACAACTCAAAGTTGAAGCGAAGTGGGTTGTTGAGCTTGACTTCGACGAGCCTTTTGAGATACCCGGAACTGGTGGAGCGACGGTGGTGATGATTCCTGCCAACCATTGCCCGGGAAGCTCGATGTTTCTCTTCGAAAAGAAGATGACCAGAGGGCCCAATACTCGAGTCCAGAGGATTCTGCATTGTGGGGATTTCCGAGCCTGCCCGGCTCACGTCACACATGATTGCCTAAAGCCCGATATCCTGGACGGCGTTTCGGGCAAATTAAGGCAACAACGGATAGATATTTGCTATCTAGATACCACATACCTGAGCCCGCGCTACTCTTTCCCGCCGCAGAGTGACGTGATTGCGGCCTGCGCCGATATCTGCGCTTCGCTAGATGCAGATGCCAACGTGTCGGAAGCCGCCTGGAACAAGCTTGGCAGGGAGTCCGGGACGACAACTGTCAGCCGATTTTTCAACACAAAGGAGAACAAAGAGAATGATGATACATCGGTAGCGTCGGGTACCGGCCCCTGTCGCAATCGTCTTCTAGTTGTATGCGGGACATATTCCATAGGCAAGGAGCGAATCTGCGTCGCCATCGCCAAAGCCCTGAAATCCAAAATCTTCGCCTCGGCCTCAAAGATACGCATGTTCAAGCTACTCGACGACCCCGAACTCTCTTCTCTATTAACCTCGGACCCGCGCGAGGCTCAAGTACATATGCAAATGCTGATGGAGATCCGGGCCGAGACTCTACAAGACTACCTGAACGGCTACAAGCCGCATTTCAGCCGCATCGTCGGCTTCCGCCCCAGCGGGTGGAACTACAGGCCCAACGGCGCCTCGAAGCTCATTTCGTCCAATACGCAACCGAGCAGCGTCCCGACGACTCAAGTGCTGCACGGCAAGGCCTGGCGGACGAGGTTCACGGCCGACAACTTAGAGAAGCAGAGGGGCAGCACCAAGGAGGCCATGTGCTTTGGGGTGCCGTACTCCGAGCACAGCAGTTTCCGGGAGCTTGCCCTGTTCCTGATGTCCTTGAGGATAGAGAGGGTTGTGCCGACGGTGAATGTGGGTAGCGAAACGTCGAGACGGAAAATGAAGGGGTGGATAGACAAGTGGTTGGCTGACAGGACGAAGGGGGGCGTGTTGAAGCCGCAACATGGGGATTCAGTGTCGGATGCTTCGTCTATTCAGGAGTGGGATGGGAAGGGCACCAAACGGGATGTGCTTTGGTAAATATATATATAAGGGAAATTTAGGAGGAGTATATAGACAGGTTCGCGGTCAAGCAATTGGGACTGCCAGGCGTTTGGAAAGACATCAATCCATTGAATAGCAAGAATTTGTTTCTTCATTATCATCAGATACTAGGCGTAGACCTTTCGTGATAAAGAGTCCCTATCAGGAATCTAGTCAGAGGATTCTCCCTGTTTCGCAGCAGAGCCTCGTAATCTCGTCTTGTGACAGAAGAGAAGGCGCTGAGGGTTACGGCCCCAGAAATCCTCATACCGTCGCTTTTGGTGGTCATCAAGACAACCATTTCCATAGGCCTCGTTTCTCGAATATTCTTCTTTTAATTAAATTAGATTGAACGCTGCACTACCTCATTTTGCCTTAGCTTGCTGTGCAGCAGCCTCTGTAGAACCAAAAGGTCAGTAAATCATCCTCATAGGAAGGGATTCTACTTTGAAACAGCCTACCTCTCCTTGTAGCATCTTCTAGAAGTGGGATGTCGACGGCGTTGGGAGGGAGGTGGACGTATCTGACGACAGATCCACGGATGAAGACGTTCTTCACTGAGCTCTGTAGTCCGTTGTTAGCTCTGTCTCGTAAGCTCTTATCCCTCACGACTTGAAGATCAAGAGTTAAACAAAAGGGAAAGAAAACCAAAAACGAAAAAAAAAAAAAAA
>JUDQ01000530.1:0-18892 GCA_000812075.1 Scedosporium aurantiacum
CTGCCTACCACCAGACCGGCCCCCCGAGCCTCCCTACCCGAAACCAACCTCCTCCACCCCCCGCCCCCGTCAAGCCCGTACTTGCCCACGCGCGTGCACTATACCGCTACGATGGCCAAGATGCGCGGGACGTCAGCTTTGACAAGGACGACCGCATTGCGATTCACGAGTACATGAACGCCGACTGGTGGATGGGCCGAAACTTGCGAACGGGACAAGAGGGTATCTTCCCCAAGAACTACGTCTTTATCGAGGAGCCCGAGAAGGCGGGGTACCCAGGGCCTGCGGCCCCGATGAACCCTTACAATGCGCAGGTGCCACCGATGGCTGTTGCTGAAGGAAGTGGGGAGCCTGGAAAGGAGGGTGGAAGCAAGTTTGAGGAACACGGCAAGAAGTTTGGCAAGAAGTAAGTGATGGCGTTTTTCCACCTTTTGGGTTCTCTGTTTGGTGGGTGGCATGGTGAGCTTTTTCAAACTAACGAACGTCTCTAGACTCGGTAATGCTGCTATCTTCGGTGCTGGTGCCACGATAGGAAGCAATATTGTCAACAGCATTTTCTAAGCCGAGTATTGGGTGGTCACCGCAGGGGAAGGGCGATGTGCTTATACGCCTATTAACGAGGGTAGCTTCATTAATTTTGGGTTCTTTACGCTTGTTCGGGAAACGGAAGTAAGAGGCCGGCGTTTTCTGATTTTGCTCTTTAGTTAGATAGCTTACGCCTCTCTGGAGGAGTGTGAGAAGAGTTGGGTTAGGAACGAGCTCTCTAATCAAAAAAAAATAAAAAATTATCGTCCTATTGAACTCGAACCCGATTGTCCTTTATACTCGAAGGACCTAGACGGCCATGGAATAATGACAAAAGAGGAGTGTATTGAGCATGTCTTATTGATAATCTGGAACGGTGATTTGATGTTAGATATCTTCCTAATACAATAGAAGAAAGGGAGGTAGGTGCATTGTGGCATTCACGTGTCAACCATCATGATCACTTTCAGGTCGCAGCCTCTCCATACGGAAATAGATGTCACAATGTATCATTTTTTCCTAGGAAGGTGTAGAGAAGATTCACACTAGGTACTTCTGTCAATCTTAATCTGATTTTGTAAAGAAGGGTGGTGGTAATTCTCTCTCTTGTGATAAGGTTTCTTATGCTTCATCTCCCACACTTACCTGCTTCTTGTGTGCATCAGTTGTGGATTGTGGTTGTTGTGCATGCCCCTGCGAAACTGCCTACGATTTTGCCTCTAATCCTGCACCTTCCTACGATCCTCACCCCTCATACAAGCCCTTTATTGTATCGAGGACTCCGTCGGGGTGTGTGCCGAAGGACATGCTCACGAGATCTGCTTCGAGGAAGAAGAAGCTCCAGGAGAGCGGACAGGATGAGCCACTACTGACCAGTGGTGCCGATGGCCGGCCCCGGAAGCGGGCTCGTCGTAAGAACCAATCTCAACCGGTTCAAGGAGGTTGGGATGTGCTTCCACACAACTTGGGAAGCATAGATGCGTCTGTAAGTGAGGGCGGGGAGACTACGAGATTGGCCGAAAGCGAAAGTGTATGTTCCACGGCGTAGAAGAAAGCACTGCTTACTGGTTCGTCCGGACGACTAATACGACAAAGGCCCAGGAGACTGCCGTTGTTTACACACTCATCCCACAGGCTACCCCTGATGATGTAGACGGGCCCAAAATCACAGACGAAACATCTAAAGCTGCCAGCCAACTATCCACTCCCCCAGTGCAGCTTGCAAAAGTCGACGAGATATCCGGCCTGCCAACACCTCCTGACCTACCAGACGGAGAAGATGCCGTGCCACTGGCTCCCAAGCGCATCCGGAGGAAAACCAAGGATAACCCTCATGGCTTGATGTTCGGGAGGACCCCTTTTCCGAACTGGCAGGGCCCGAGCCTGGAGATATGCGAAGAAGTCCACAGACTGTTGACAAATGTTCATGGCGAGGTCAAGGCGCCGCCGAAGATTCCTCCTCCGTCGACCACAGTCGCAGGTTGTGGAGAGGTACCGTCTGTCCTCGATGCCCTCTTGAGAACACTTATGAGCGCCGCAACGACGATGAGAGCCGCAAACGAAGTTTTCGATGCCTTGGTCAAGAAATATGGCATCCTCAAGACCGGGGTTGGAGAGGGTAGCGTCGATTGGAATAAAGTCAGGCTCTCCTCGGAGGAGGAGCTTGCCTTGACAATCAAGCGTGGTGGACTTGCAAACGGTAAGGCTGCCGACATGAAGAAAATCCTCGACATGGTCTGGGAGAAACATGGAAAGCTATCGCTCGATCATTTGCATGGTAAGACGGCTCCGGAGGCGATGAGCGAGTTGGTCCAATACCCACGGATTGGTGTCAAAACGGCGGCCTGCGTCATCTTATTCTGCCTTCGAGTCCCGTGTTTTGCTGTGGACACCCATGTCCATCGATTCTGCAAGTGGCTAAAGTGGGTGCCTCCCACGGCCTCCCCTGAGCTTACTTTTTGGCATTGTGAATATTGGGTACCCGACCACTTGAAATATGGCTTGCATCAGCTTTTCATCCGGCATGGGCAGACTTGCGATAGGTGCCGCGCTAACACCTCTGAGGGCACCGATGCCTGGGATGCCACCACTTGTGCCCTCGAACATCTTCTCGAGAGAAACAAGCCAAAGAGGAAGGCGAAGACTGTTCAAGATGAAATCAACCATGTCCAAGAAAAGGACCAGTCTGTCCACCCGGAGACGGGCGCTGGTGCTGAAGAGGAGAAGGCTTCTCCTCTTAAATCCTAGCTTGAAAGGGTCTCATTCTACCAACCCGTTGCTTCTTATTTCCTACCCTCGATCACGAGGGAATGGCTGGCTGTTCTTTCCCCTTTCATATTTTTGCTTTCTAGCTTCCAAAATCAAGATTCGAATGCCGTTATGATGAATTGCATCTAACTGCACCTTAGTATAATATGAGCTATTAAGGGGAAGAGGACTTCACACATTTGACTCGAGGATTCGGACTTGACAACACCATTGTGCTTGGTGGGGTTATTGTGCTGGCTATGATACTATTATTTCCCGTATTCAATAAACCCATCCCAGTGTTATAATGATTTGTACATTTCCTTGAGGAAATAGGCCTAGAGTGACTTTGTCCCTTCACAAGGGTCTTAGATACCCACTTTAAATTCATGCAAGCAGTTCCTCGATATCAAAGATCCAAACGCGTGCGTGCCATTTCGCCTTTTAGAACCAGAACCTCTTAAACTCTTCACAATCCTTCCTATCGTCTCCCTTTTCTCTGTGAACACACATTCCTCCTTCCCCTAGGGGGATTCTAGTTGTTCTGTCTTTCCTAGTTTAGTTGTCAAATGCAAATATAGGAGTCTTGGTAGCTTCTAATTGCGTTGCTCCTGTGCATTGAAGCAGAGGTATGCAAGGTCTTTGGGCGAAGAGTAAGTGGTGCTCCTGTGTAGCTCCCGCCAAGTATGATCTAGATGTCTCTCCCTCTGGCTACCGAATCACTGTGTTCCTCTCCCTTCAAAGCTTTATTCTCTTGTTTTGATTTTTCCTCCCTCCCACAAACATCTTCCCGAGTCTCAAAACCGTCCCCATCTCGATCCATCTAAAACTCGCCTCAAGCCTACTCATACCAGTGTCTATCCCTCTCTCGCATGAGAGAGGGACCCTTTTTCTGATATAAAAGCTAATAGATAACCAAACAGTTCATTTCTGGAGTTCCTCGTCGCCGTCGTGCTCACCGGGAGTCCCCGATTACCCTAGAGTCCAGGGCATCGATCCGATATCCTTATGATCCTTCGTTTCGTCGTACCAGTCTCGATCGATCACTTATAACCGGATATACCACTTTTTGGCCGCCTCCTCTCCCCACTGCGCCTGGAATGTCTATAGGCTGAAGACAGTCTCTTGACAAGATGGCGCCACAACTGATCGGGGAGGTGGTCACGGAGTGGTTCAAGAAATTCCGTGTCATCCAGAAGGATGTGCACCTTCTCTGTCCCAAGCAAAGCGATGAGGATGAGGAGGACTACACCCATGTTTGCGAAACCGGCGACGAAGAGAAAAAGAAGCGCATTGCAGAAGCCAAGGAAAGGGCGAATATCGTCTATTGGTGCAGCCTTGTATTGGCTATGCCTACTATGCGTAAGGAAAAGCCAGACTTGGAGGAGGAGTTGAATGATCGCCTTTCCAACTCCCTGAGAGCCTGTGATAGGTGTGTCATGAACTGGCACATGTATCGTAAAGTCTGGCTGAATTCATTCGCAGAGTACGTGTCCCCCGCTCGGTAGCAGCTGCTTGTGCTGTTATATATATCTTCCCATACCTTTCGCCGCTCACACATTATGTTGTTATTCTAGGGAATATAACGAAGCTGGCCTCAAAGAAGCTGAGCGCTTGTTCCGCATATTAGATCATGCCCGCCTTGACAATAGCCTGGACTGGGCTGTCAAAATGGTCGAGAGTGTCGAGAACGAGTACCAGACATTTCGAGTATCCCACCTTGGAAGCCAACGTCTAGCCTTCTTATTGACCGTTTATGACGCTCTATGCGACCTGTCATACCTTGCTCTTCCCGACAAGCGCCACCTTTTCCTGACAGTCTTCTACAAGATTAACAGCAAGAAGCCTCTTCGACTCGGTGCAGGTTCGATTCTGCCTGCTATGACAGCTTTTCTCTTTAGAGAGGATCCCGTTGCCCTTAAGTTTGCCCAAACATCTTGGCGGTCAATGGAGGCCGGATCTATGACTCCAGAGCAGTTCGACTGGGCCGTGAACGAGCCTTTAGCTGATGCCATTTCCCGTGTTGCGGCCTTGGACGCCTCGAATCCGAACTCCTACCCACTGATTCAACAGTTTTGGGAGGGGTTTTCTCTCATTCTACCAACACTGAGCGAGGGTCTCGTTACGCACAAGCTTCGCGCTATGGAAGTGAGCCCAACACCGTATGATCTTCTTTTTGGTCACATGAGCTGCAGCTCTGAAGGGATCCTGGTGAATCTCATCAAGTCATTCTCGGCACTGCTTGAGAAAGCCCCATCCGCCTTCTGGGACGCCGTTGGCGACCCCAAGCCGTTCGCCGTCGCTGAACAGATTTTCGCTTCTCCCGTTTTCCGGTCCCTGCTCTCTCAGAGTATGGAAATCGGTATGGAGGAAGCAAATGTCGATAATCCCCCCTTCACTGTTTCATGGATGTATTCTTGGATCAAATCGGTCAAAAAGAATGAGAAGAGCGACGCATGTCAGTCACTCGTAAACATGCTATTTGACAGGTTTACCAAGGATCCTTCAATCTCTCCCGAAGGACACGCGGCATGCGCTCGCGCCGGGTTCGATGCCTTGAATAATGTCCTAGAGTCGTTCTTAACCGTCGCCAACGCACGAGGCCAGTTC
Organism: Scedosporium aurantiacum; assembly: GCA_000812075.1. NCBI lineage: Eukaryota > Fungi > Ascomycota > Sordariomycetes > Microascales > Microascaceae > Scedosporium > Scedosporium aurantiacum. Next base: position 5,383 of record JUDQ01000530.1, read on the forward strand.
CCAAACGCACTATTGAAAGTTTTTGTGTCTCCCAATAATATTCTACACCTGAACGCCGCCATTAACATGGCTTACGAATTCAAGGACCATATTGCCGAGTGGGCAGAGAAACCCTCCCAACCTTTTGATGCTCATAAAGCTGCTATGAAGGTCATCAGGACAGCCCTCGAGTTAGATTCCAGGGCGACAGCTGAAGAATACAAGAGCATCCACCTCGGCAGACCATACCAAACGGTAGTCAAGCGACAATCGGCTTCTTTGTGGCAAGGCTTCCTCGACTTGTTATACCCGGGAAATCTGGAACAGGCGCGCCATGTCCTCCATGGCATGTTTCCACTGCTACCTGTAGAGAGCTTCCGGCCCATGAGAAAGGCGATCAAGCCCATGGATCAGTCCAAGTCTCAGTTCAACGAAACATTTGATAAGCTCTCAGTAGCGGTTGGAACTGTGCTTCAGCGACTGTGTCAGTTCCCTCCGACCGAACTTGACGACCTGTCTCGCGATGGTATGAGGGTCATTCTGGCGTTCAGTTTTCACGGCGCAGATGTTATCCGCGAATCGGCGATTGAGCTCCTTAAAACGATGACGGGGAAGCATTCGAGGTCCGACGCAATTGTCCGGTTGGTCAGCCAGCAGCCCGCCGGGACTATCCGTATCTTTAACTTTGCCATCAACCAAACTGTCAAACCGCCGTTGGATGAGGATGGGGAGGTCGATGATGTGGGCGGCGGTGGGACCATGCCGCCCTACGGCCCTGTTCCCCACATTCTGAGCGTTGCCCAGGATATTCTCTCTTCTCTTTGCGATCCGGCTACTGGCCTTCTCCGTACTGCTGAATTGTCACAGTCCACGCTTGACATCGTCTTTAGCTGGTGGACAACTCAGTGGTACTGGATTGAAACCGTTTTCAAGTATACTGAGAAGTGGTCCCATTACATTGAAATTCCTGTCATGACGAATCTCTGCCGTCAAATGATCGAGCTGGCAGAGAGTCTCGTTGCGGAAGACGCACTTCTCGCATCGGCGCTGAAGGAGGAGTTCCTGAAGAGGAAGAGCAGTGTTCCGCAGGACGAGGCTAAAGTGCAGGCGGATATGATGCGCAAGGTCCTCAACGCATGCTCCAAGTATCTTTACGGCCTTACGAAGATGCTCCGCCTCCGTGACACCTACTTGGTCTCTATCACAACCAAGATCGTACGGAAACTTCTCGAGCGTCTCAAAGAGTTCGATCTCGAGATCGGTGCTAACAGCCGTTCATACATTTATCGCACGTGTAAGGTGACTTCCGAGGGGAAATATGAAGTCGGGACCAACCTTACTAGACAGCAAAAGGCGGAATTACTTATGGCGCTGGATGGCGATGACGCTGAAGTGGAGATTATCTCTGAGCGGAGGGTACCAGAGCCGCCAAAGACCAAGAAGCAGAGCAAGCTTGATCTGTGGACCAAGGCTGGTGCGGGAGAACGCACGAACAGGGACGACGTACTTGCACTGAGTAGCACGATTGACAAGCGAAAGTCGGCTCTGGATCTGATAGCCCAGCGCCAAGCAGTGAAGCCCAGGGCCGCTGTGACCAAGCCGATGAAACCTGTCACACAGCCTAGCCTAAGCGATGCGGCTAGGATTAAAGCCCTAAAAGAGTCTCGCCAGAAAGCTAAAGAGGACAAGAAGAAACGCGACCTTGAGTACATCGAGAAGATGAAACGCATGCGGGAAGAAACCGCCCCGGCTATCCGAAGCGAAATCATGGTGGACTCTTCCGATGAAGAGGAAGAGGACGAATCCGGTGATGAAGACTTGGACGCCTTTATCAGTAAGCAGCGAGCGGATCAGCAAGCGCAGAACGATGCAGAGCGCCGTAGAGCGCGGGCTCTTCTTGAAACTCATCGCCAACCGGTCAAGAAACGCAAGCTGAATCTTACTGAGAAGGACATTCGAGCAAGAATCGACCCCAACATGGGGCCACTGCACCACGCCATTCTTCAATGGGACATCTTCCACCAAGGTGTTGATCCCCCTAATAGCCCCGCTGTAAGCCAGGTGTCCAACACATACAAGGACGAGGTTGCGTACAAGAATACGTTTTCTCCCCTTCTTCTCCACGAAGCTTGGCGGTCTTTCGTGACAGCGATGGACGAAAGCACTGCTAAGCCTTTCGGAATGAAGATTGCGTCTCGGATGAACTTTGACGGTTTCATTCAAGTGACCTCGAGCATGCCCTTGTCGGAAAAGACGAGGGAGCGCGTTGTCGGTGAGGGGGACCTTGTTCTCATCTCCAAGTCGGAAAACCCTCTGCAGGATCGCGAGGCGCCCCACTGCCTCTCCCGGATCCACAAGATCCAGTACAAGCAGGGGAACCTTGAGATCGAGTACCGTGTCAGCCCCAACAGCCGGACGATTCTTCCAGAACTGATGCCGAACAAAGTGCTCTACGTGGCCAAAATTACTAACATGACCACGATCGAGCGAGAATATGCCACTCTTCAAGGTCTTCAGCATTACGACCTTCTCGAGGAGGTACTGGCGGCCAAGCCCTCGCCTGTTCAGCAATACGGCGAGGATGGCGTCCAGCACTACATTGACAACTACAATCTCAATCGGGCCCAGGCCAGAGCGGTTCTCGGAGCTAAGAATAACGATGGTTTTACACTGATCCAAGGGTAAGATGAGAACACGCATATATATATCCCTTTCGGTTTGCTGATGTATGTTTCTTCTGCAGTCCCCCCGGAACCGGAAAGACCAAAACCATCATCGCCATGGTTGGTTGTTTTCTGACTGGCACCCTCAACACGCCGGCGGCCGTCGCATCAAAGCCGACCGGTGGCTCTATTAAGAAGCTTCTCGTCTGCGCCCCCAGTAATGCCGCTGTGGATGAATTGGTCCTTCGATTAAAGAACGGTGTCAAGACCACGGGCGGATCCGAGCGCAAGATCAACGTTATTCGTCTTGGTCGTAGCGATGCAATCAATGCCGCTGTGAAGGACGTGACTCTCGAGGAACTTGTTAATCGTCGTCTCGAAGCCGAGAATGTTATGGACAACGTCAAGGCCGATCGCGAGAAGATCCACACCGAGGCCGCAGAGATCAAGCAGAAGGTTGATGAGCTCTGGGTTAAAGTTAGTATTGCTCGGGATGCTGGAAACCGGGATGAAATGTCCAAATTTTCACGAGAGCTTGATTCCTGGAGGCGTCGTCAGACGCAGGTTGGCGCGAAGATAGATGAGCTGAAGAGCTCGGGCAGGACCGTTTCACGCGAAATCGACATCAAACGCATGCAGTTCCAGCGCGAGATCCTAAGCTCTGCTCACGTACTTTGCGCGACGCTGAGCGGTAGCGGTCACGAAATTTTCAAGAGTCTCACGGATGTGGATTTCGAGACGGTCATCATCGACGAGGCGGCGCAGTGCGTGGAGCTGAGCGCCCTTATCCCCCTCAAGTACGGCTGCGTGAAGTGCATCCTCGTCGGTGACCCCAAGCAGCTTCCACCCACCGTCTTGTCGCAATCTGCCGCTCGGTATGGCTACGACCAGTCACTATTTGTTCGAATGCAGCGAAGCTACCCAGCCGACGTGCACCTCTTGGACATGCAGTACCGTATGCATCCTCTCATCAGCCAGTTCCCCAGCCGAGAGTTTTACGAAGGCCGTCTGATTGACGGCGCCGATATGGCTACATTGCGTAGACAGCCTTGGCACGCCAGCGCGGTCTTCAGTCCCTACCGCTTCTTCGATGTCAAGGGTGTGCAGCAAAAGGGCCACAGAGGCCAGTCACTGGTCAACGTGCAAGAGCTGAATGTGGCCATGCAGCTCTACGAGCGTCTTCGTACCGACTATAGAGAGTGCGATTTCAAACGCAAGATTGGCATCATCACACCCTACAAAGCCCAGCTTTATGAGCTCCGGAACCGGTTCTCGGCCCGCTACGGCAATGATATTACCGAGACCATTGAATTCAACACCACCGATGCCTTCCAGGGCCGTGAGTGTGAGATCATCATTTTCTCTTGCGTCCGTGCTAGTCCCACTGGAGGTATCGGTTTCATGACTGATATTCGCCGTATGAACGTCGGTCTCACCCGCGCCAAGTCGTCGCTCTGGATCCTCGGCGACTCGAGGGCTCTCGTGCAGGGTGAGTTTTGGGCGAAGCTCATAGATGATGCCAAGAATCGGCAGTTGTACACCCAGGGTGATGTTCTGGGCTTGCTCAAGCGTCCCACTGAGAAGCGTCCTCTTCCGGCAATCCAACCCGGCGCGGCGATCCAGCCTAGCGCGGGAATCCAACCTAGCGCTCCGCAGGTCAACCACCAGGCCCCCGACGTTGTCATGACAGATGCGCCGCGTAGTGGCATTTCCTCTCCAGCTGCGCAGTCACCGACCTTTTCTCACCGCGTGACGGGACTAGAGAATAGACCGATTCCGAGGCAGATTCTGAACCGACGTATCCATAGTATCGATGGCCGGGGACAGGTTACTCCCGAGGTACCATCAATAGTTGGTCGACCCGTCATCCACTCTACCGTCGACTCTCCCCAAAGTGCCCAGGCAAAGAAGAGGCCTCACAACGGTCAAGATGACAGCGGCGGCCCCGCGACGAAGAAGGTATGCTGAACTGAACCGAAGTATGTACCGCTCGTTGTTAACCTGAGTACTCTATAGGCGACTGGTCCGAACCATGGTAATGATAACTCAGCCCAATCTCGGAAATCGGGCCCCAAGATCCTCCAGGGCAAACTTCCGCATATGCGACCCCCGCACGCAAGAACCCCCAAGGTACCCCCCAAGCCCATTGATCCGGCAGCTATGGATGCTCTCGGACTTCGTCCTCCCCAACGTCCCCCGCCGCCCCAACAACCTCAGCAACCTGCCCAACCCCATCATCCCCAGCAACACCAGGGACCTCCCCCTGCCGGACCTGACGGCGGTGCACCTCCCCGTCCTCCGCCTTCGAGGGTAAGTGATCGGTTCTCTAGAGATAGGCAATATGATTTACATGTGGCTAACTATCTTCTCAAAAACAGCCCCAGAACATGCCGCCTCGTCCCCCCAAAAAGGGACCAAATGTCTTTATCAACAAGCGCAACCGAAGATAGCCGGTCTTATGATCGGGACATCTTGATTTGTGCTTGCGAACAGTCCATCCCTCTAAATTCCGTTTTTGAGCCTGCGTCTAGGTTCTAGCCATCACCACAGGATACTCTATGTCCTGTCCACTAACTCACTCTCCGTTCATAAACTAGGACTCCCCGTGAGATTATGGGAGTCCCGAGCACTTATATAACATGCTACAAGCAAAGAGGAGGATGACGATTCTGTTTTTGGTACTTGTTTTTATTATGCATTGATTTTTCCCCCGGATCGCATAGTTGCATCGCATTAGAAGGGCGGATTCAGGGATACGCCATGGGAGCGTCTAGCCCCCCTGTGTGTTCATATCGGAAAAGGCGTTAAGGCTGTTTTACCCTTACTTTTTTTTTATTCCTTTCTGCTCATGCTGTCTTTACGCACCCATTCTCTCACTAGCTTACATGGGTGGTCGTTCAGTCCACTTGTCTAGCGTTAGACCGAGCTTGCAGTGGGCAAAGGGATTTGTTTGGAAGTTATTCCAAGATGAAAAAGATGCTAGTCTATAGCATCGCTCGCTACTGGAGCTCGAACTGATGCATGATTGTCAACCCAAGCTGGGTTGGTCCCATCCGAACTGGGACAGAGGAGACGGGGACCTCAATGAATCCTGGCTACAGAGCGAGGTGTAGATCTGTGGTGAGCTTTACCACTTGGAGCTCGACCTTCTCTTTAGGCCTTGAGATCGAAGGAAATAAGCAAGAGCAAGATCAGAAGTTGCTTCTTGGGTGCTTTCCGATAGTTCGGATTGAAGTAGGACAAAACAATTTGGCATCCATCGACTTACATGCACCATGTCCCGTTCCCCTTTTCGCTGTTCGCGCGTGTCTCAACAACACAGTGCGAAACTTGTCCAAAATGACTGTAGATGATGTGAAGTGGACCTGGCCCTCAAGGTTGGGAGGCTTGAAGTCATTTACACGTCAGGCCCAGCGCGAGTCACGTGGTGGGTCACATAACCCTACAATCACTGCAATTGTGTCTCAACCAGGCAGAAGGGGCTGAAAATTGGCAGCGCAGAAAAAAAGTCTAAGCACAGAAAACCCAAAGTTTCGCAGCCAAAGCCAGCCAGTAAGCAGAGGTTTTTCCGGAATACCCTTACCCACCGATCCAATATACCTCTTTTCCTCCACTGCCCCCGCCCAACCCTTCTCACACTTTTTTTTTGTTCTGGCAGAACCACCACAATCGAGCCATCCCTCCAGCAAAATCTGTGCCGACGCCCGCCCCTCCAGATTAAGTCAATTCCGACTAGAAACAGCTCGCATCGATTTTGAGATATAGTCTCCTTGTGAAAATCAGTCAAGATGGTAAGGAATATCACTGATTCGATGAAAATTGATGGAACACGTGGGGATGTCCTTTTTGGGGGGAGGTAGAGAAGGAGGAAAACAACATTGCTAGATGGACGAAAATAGTGGCAAGGGTCTATGGGGACGAACTCCTTCGATGAAGATAATGACGGATTTGGGGGGCGTTTCACATCACGGACAATCGAAAGACGATACTTGATTCCCCTCGTCGAACCACGATCATAGCATCTTTTATCGAGGAAGCCATCATGCTAACGTGGGATTGTTATTTTTTAGGTTCTCGCCGTTGATCTCCTCAACCCCAGCCCTGCCTCCGAGGCCCGCAAGCACAAGCTCAAGGTGCGTTCAGTCGACATCCTCCCACGACCCTCGTCCATTTCTAGATGGGACTTAATATTATTGTGATGGCCAACCGATGACACTAACCACTGGAACCGTGTTGCAATAGACCCTCGTCCCCGGTCCCCGATCCTTCTTCATGGACGTCAAGTGCCCCGGCTGCTTCACCATCACCACCGTCTTCTCCCACGCCCAGACCGTCGTCATCTGCCAAGGCTGCACCACAGTTCTCTGCCAACCCACTGGAGGCAAGGCTCGTCTCACCGAGGGCTGCTCTTTCCGAAGGAAGTAAACGGGTGGACGATGAAAGTTGTGTGCTTGTTACTTTCTAACGGTTTGCTGCCATGACGTTTTACGGTTCATCGGTCGGTGGTTCATCTCGCGTTCGCAAAACTCTCTGCGTATAGACAAAGCTAGTCCTCCGATTGAGCATAATGACAGTTATTTGCGGATAGAAGATGGAACATCTCAAAAATCCTCGTTAGGGGCGTTGGGGTTTTCCGGATATCTTGCATCATCATCGAAGAACAAGACATGGATCCTTGTTTTTTCTAGTCTTTTTTTTTTTTATGTTGTCGCTTCAAAAATTTTTATCGGCATTTTGGGTTTTTTGATGACTGGGAACCGTCCTCTCGCAAATCCTTTCTCTCTCGTGCGCTTCCCCGGTATCCCCGCTATCAGGTCTACTGATTCTCGATCGATCTTGATATCCTCCGCCTGAACGCCTGTCTTCTGGAGCTAGGCGTTTCTCCCATGTCTTGTTCTCCAAGCAGGTCCCGAAGGATTCAGAGCGAGCCCCCGCCGACAATCCGAACCCGTTCCTAATGCCGGCATACTACAATTCGTTTGAGGAGGACATCAGAGAGGGGGTATAACGTTGCGGCTTTTTCAGCTGTAGTCCAGGATCTGGGAATGAATACCTGATGTCATGCATGTAGTGAGTAAAAGCGGGGGGATGGTTTAGGAGTCCTGCGCTGCCAATTGAATGGGTTCCTAGATGCGGAGTGTACTTAAAACAGGTGATGTCGTTTATAAGTGTTACAACATGCAATGCTGCCTGTGGATTTGGACTGTGATACTTTCCTGGACGGAGGTGCTCAATACTTCTTCCGCCATATCGGGCACTTCTGTTCCGTCTGTCCCAACAGCCCCTGGGACCCTTTCTACGTTCCTACGAAAGTGCCACTCCCTCTCGGAGCGTGCCGAGGCGGCTTTGATTCGCCCGTATCTGTCGGAGTATCCTTTCATCGACTAGAATGTAGACGGCAAATCTCACTAGTGATATGCTTCTTCGCGGAGAGTCTATTTTCAAGGCGATGGGAGTCTTCCCTCGGTATCTCGTCGACACACACCGTCTGATACGTGAGGCCATGCTTCTAGGCCGTCCGCAAGTCAAGTATCAACGACGTCTCGCAGATAGCGTAAACGAACTCTTTACTACCAGGCCTGTATCGGATGACGTTATCCTTGTGATTGCACAGCATAAGCTGACTCAAGGACTGAGGATTTTGATGAGGCCCAAGAATTGAATCACAACCAAAAAGGGAGAACTCCACCAGGCTGTTGTCCCCGTTTCGACTCTTCCAGAGGCTCGGGAGAGCCAAACAACGAGCCCTTCTCCACACAGCGGGAACCTCTCTCTTCCGCCTCGCGTTCTAGTGCTACCCTACGCTTCTAAAATCGACTCTCACTACACCGAATAGAGGCATGTCATCTTATTTCCAGTGCAGATGCGGAGTATGACTCTGACGAGCCACCAGAAGTGCAACTTCAATATCGATAAGCTGAAGGAGCAAGCAACCAAAGTATTCGATGCTAAGTGTATAAGCATAAGACGATTGACGAGAGGGGCTTGGCACGATATTTAGGTGCTTCAATTCGAAGGGAAGGATTCAACTACTCTCCAGTCCAAAGTTTCCTCCGAGTTTTCTTGCTTTGCCCACCTCGCTCGTGTCAAAGAGGATTCCACCAAAGACTCAAGCGGGATTGGCACAATTCGAAGTTTGAAAGCATCTATTCCTTTGAGCGAGGAAGGTGTCGGCCCACTTCTCAGCCTCTGCTGGGAGCGACCAAAGGGGGCCTTTCAAGTCAACGGAGGAATACCTTCATTCTTACCTGGACACAGACGGCGTTATTTTGCCAGAGCTTGCCAAACTGCAAGGGGAGATCTGGAATAAGATAACCAAGAAACTTGAACTTCACGGCAATGCCCCTTATCTCCAACCACCCTTCGCCCTGAAACACGCAGATCTTGATGGCCCAAAAAACATGGTCTTCAGTGAGCCTCCTGGCGGCTGGGGCCCCAAAATCTCTGGCCTTCTTGACTTCGAGTTTGCCTACCTCGGGGGCCATCGTACTTCCGTAGGAGCACCGGATATTTATCCAAGACATCCATTCGTCTAAACATCTTCTTTGTGGAAAATGCGATCCTGCGGGCGTATTTCGTCAAAGAGATTTTTGAGCAACTGCCCAGTCAGGAAGATCGGAAGGATTTTATCACTTGTATGAACTCGAAAAGCTTCATGCTCAACGCATTTCAAAACGGATTCATGCTGATGAAGTATGACGAGGGCATACTCGTAAATCTGTTGACATACTATTTACAAGAACCCAGGGGAAAGACAGGACTGGCGAATTCTGGCAGGCTGGATTATAAGCCTGAGCACTTTACTCAGAAGGGAGAACCAATACCACCAGGTAAACCCCGAAGAAGAATTGATGCCTATCGCAAATAGCGCATAGTCTAGGAAACCAGACGAGCACCTGAACATGTTCACAGACATCTGATGCACGAAGATAGTTGGTGCGAATGTGAAGTAAACTGGACTAACACCAAAAGACTCCGTCACATAACGTTAGATCTTGACGACTGAACCAAGAACTTATCTTAGAAGCTATCCTATCATTCTTGTGTGTCAAACCTCGGGCGGGTTTACTGAAAAGGGCTAAAGGGTTTGTCCCGAGCTAAGTTGCGTCTTATATCATAATGGTGCCTGGTTCCGGCTGCTCCTGCAAGTTCGTACTCATGACTTGTATCCAGCATCTGTATAAATGCGCTTGTTGTGGCAATAAGAGAGCATCCAATGCAAGCGTAATGATGAAGATATTAATGTACTGCCTGGTTTGGCTACAATGGAGGCAAGGCCTACTTCCTTGTCTTTGGAAACGTCACCCGAACTGACATATCGCGATCAGATTGCCAACTTCTTCAGTCTTCCACCCTATCTTCTGGTAATTAATTCACTCAACTTCGAACATGTTAAGAACCTGTACTTTGACGACCGTGGCTGCCAGTCTTGATAACAGGAGGGAGGGCAGTTTCGACGTGCTTATATTAACGGGTATAACAATAGAAATTCTCTCCTTATGCAATTGTCGGGATATTCTGGTCCAAATCGCGAAATTGACGCGACTTTCGTTCGCTTCGACGCGCTTAGGGCAAAAATTAACGCGATCCCCACTCAATCGCCCCACGAATGATCTGCCAATCAGAAAGCTCCGAATGCTGCGTGTGCACATCTCAATTAATCCTGGTAAACCGCATTCGCCCCCTCCCCCCCCCCCATCTAAGTCTGTCCATTCCTCACATCTCCATCTTCGGTCTGAGGTTTCAGTTTGTCCCCCCCCTCCCGGTATTATTTTCCGTTCTTAGACTTCAAAAGAGCTTTTGTTTCCCCCTTCTTTACGAGAAGCCATTCTTTGTATCTCCTCGTAATCTAGCATGCGTTCGCTTTTATTTTAACATTCCACTAAGCGAGCCGCCGTCGTCGATCCTTTTGTTTTGGTCTATCTCGTACACTAATTCGGAACTGGCACATTCTATCGCAAGCGACCACGTTCTCTCCCAGTCCTACCGATTCATCAGGTGTTATCGCAATTGAAAAGGCTCCTCGCCCATCCTCGCAATTTCCTCCAAATCTGCCACTCCCCCCGAACAGGAATACAGCAAAACTGAATCTCGTCCAGCGGAGCCAGCGAACAAAACTCCAAAACTGATATATTCGCCACCCTTCTTCTCCCCCCTTCACCCATTCCACGAAAACCAACACCCTTCAAAAAAAACAAAGTCATGTCCGGCCCTCGCGCAAAGCGCCAATTCGCCGGCGCAGCAGCCGACCCTTCCCAGCGCCAAATCACAAACTACTTCACCTCCTCACCAACCACCACGGCCTCCCCGCGCCTCCCGCCGTCCTCCTCGCCAGTTTCCCTCCCCGCCTCGGTCCAAGCGAGCCTCCTCAACGTCGGCATGCGCATCCGAAAGTCCGTCCCCGAGGGCTACAAGACGGGAAGCGCCTACAGCGGTTTCAAGCTCTGGGACGAGCGGGAAGAGGACGACGGTGCCGCTTCGCGGAGGAGGGCCAAGGTCGTCGCGACCGTCGCCCAGAGGGAATTGATGCCCTTTTGCGGCATCCACAGCGTCGGGGGGCTTTCGGCGCAGCCTGCCTTTGACGAGGAGGAGGATCGTGCGTCCTCGGGCTTGACGTCGTCGCAGGAGAGTGTCGAGAGTATTCTCGAGGAGGAAGTTGCCAACGTCAAGAAGCGGGGCTATGTTGATGACGAGGACGAAGAGGATCAAGTTCCGCTGAGGATTTGGAACGGTGTGAAGGATTGGATCGACGCTGATGTTAGCCCGAGGACGGTGTTGGGTGATGCGAGGGCCATGGCCGTGCCGAGGAGGAGGACGGGCAGGAAGAGCGCGGGTGGATCGGGGCCGGGACTGGGGGATCCCGGGCAGGAGAACATGGTTGTTGACGATGATTTTGGGGAGGCTGCGTTTTTGGATGCAGCTGTTTTTGGCGAGGAGATGGATATTTGAGTGTGGAGGGGGGTGGCCGGTGAATGAGAGTGAGGTATCGAGGCGAATTTTGTATCAACTGCGTATTAAGGGACAATTTAGAAGGCGGTCGAGCTAGGGAGCGGGACTGGATACGGACTGGACATGGGCAGGCAGGACGGGTTTGGAAGGACGGGAAATGAGGACACTTGACGTCTGGGCAGGACAGGGGCGGCGGTTATTTTGCGTTCACCATCTTGGCGTTAGGGAGCGTCATTGGTATTGGAAAGATCCTTTCTCGCTTCACGGCATGCAAGGGATCTATCCGGAGTTTTTTTTTCCCCTTCCTTTTCAGGGGGATACCTTTGTATTACCATTATACTATTCTCTTAGCTAGACCGCAAGGCATACATATTCCATACAATTCTCTTTTTTTCTTTTTGGGCCCGCAGGCGCAAAGCGTCTCAAAGTGAAATACAGTTCGTATTCTTGGACAAGAGACCTACCGACTCATCCAGACTTAGGCAGGTTGTCTGTACCTACATACCGGCAAACGGATCCCTAAACTCGAGGAGATCGCGCTGGCCGTAGAACTCACCGGCGACCGTCAAGATCATGTTGATGGTAGCGCGCATGTTCATCCTCGCTCTCAAGGCTTCGTCGCTGTCTTCTTCTTCTTGGACGCGATAGCCATCTTCTTCTTCGAGTTTGTTAGGTGAGCCAGATTCCGATTCACCACCAGAGCGGTCAAGCCGAGCGAGGAGTCTACGCTTGGCGGCTTCGAGATCATCTTCCTCGGCGCCTGATTCGTCTAGGTCCATGGGGGCGTCATCGTCATCGCCTTCTGATGCCTCGCCTTCCTCTTGCTCGTCTACTTCTTCTTGTTCTTTTTCCTCTTGTTTCTCTTCTTCTTTCCCCTCCTTCTCCCCTTCTGCTCCCACTCTCCCCGTCACCCGTTTCTGCCCATTTTCTGGAGATGCCTCCTCGCTTGGCCCCGCTACCGCTCCACTCGGAGTTTCCTTTCCAGGCGCGTCCGTCCCTTCCGTCTTGCTCTCCTCGTCTTCGCTGTAATTATCCTCCCCTTCAAACTCCTGCACGACATCCTCATCCTCCTCACTCTCATCCACAGCATCATTCAACCCCAAATCCCCCCCTCCACCCGCCAACTCGTCCCTCAGCGCCGCCATCTCAGCAATGCTCCTCCCCAGCAGCACGGCTCTCCGGCCCAGATCTCGCACCCACGCCACCTCCGTATGCGACAACTCGCCGACGTGCGGAAGCCTCGCCAAAAGAGCCCACAGCCACCTGCTCGTGCGCTCGGACACTTCCCTCCCCACGCGGAGGAATCGACCGCCCATGACGACGCGAAGAACGCGGATGACGGAGTCCTTGTCCATGGAGGCAACCTGGGCCGGTAGGGGGTCGGTGTTCTGGATGCGCTTGTTCCACTGCGTGAAGGTTGAGCTGCGGGGGCCGAAGGGGCCGACGTAAGGGGAGTGGGATTCCGGTAATGCAGCGACAATGCGTTCTGGCGGGGAGGTCTGGAGGTGGGAGCGGAGTGAGAGGAATCGGGAGCGGATGGAGGAGAAGTAGGCTTCTGCCGCGGCTGCGGACGGGTCCCGTCCTTCTCTGTCTTCTTCTTCGCCCGAGGCGTATTCACCTTCGGAGAGGTATTCCTGGGGTTTGAACGGCGCGGCGGTGTATGCGCCGTCTTGGTAGTAGCCGCGAAAGTCGCCTACGCCATTGCCGTAGACGGTGCGATCTGCAGATTCGTCGATCTCCCCATCCTCATTGTCGTCTTCATCGTGGACCAAGGCGCGCTGGTAAGAAGGGGGGAGCTGGGGCCCGATCTTGGGAGCGACGAGGAGGTGGGGGATGCTACCTGCTTGTTGTCTACAGAAGAAATACTCACCATATCAGTAAACTCGTTCGAATTGTTTCATTTTTTTTTTTTTTTTTTC
>JUDQ01000531.1:0-18766 GCA_000812075.1 Scedosporium aurantiacum
TTACTTCCCACGAGCTACGAAAATTGCAATTTTCTAACCTTCTGAGCGCTCCAATTGACCACTTGGCCATTTGGTTGCAGTGTTACCTGCTTGAGCTGCTCGGTTGGAAGTTCTTGCCGTGTCATGGTATATAAAGTTATTACAAGGGCTGGTAGAATCTAGAGGAAGGAGGGGGTGGTGTATGGTATCGTGTACGTTCCTTCCTCGAGTTTTGAGTGCTCTTGACACCAACAACAACTTCATTCTGGAACGAAGAGTAGGCCGGAATCAATAGTAATATTGGTCTTCTGTCTGTAGAAAATCATAGACTTCTAAAGATTTCCCAGCAAATCACTTTTTTAAGCTCTTTATCATTCAGAGTAAATCCCGTGTGGTATAAGCCATGGGTCGGGCCATGTTGGGATATTGTGGTACAAAACCGAAATTCCTCCTTCGGCTGCGGCACAGCCAGGTTGAAGTCAAACAGTTCTTGGCTTGCTCCCGAGAAACTGCTCTTGCTCATCATTTGTTGTTAGGCGGAGGCGCATGCGGGGTGGCTGCGGGCAATGAGGTGGTTTGAGCAGCCGCCGCAGCCTGCTCTCGCTTCGCCCTGTCACATCGGACCAAGGACCCCCTCACTTCTCAATCTCATTAAAATTACGGAGAGCTTCTTTCAACGCTCAATCAAAGTCGGAGCTCGGTGAGAAACGTCAACGGCCCTCCACAATGAGTTTCGGCTACGCAGTGGGCGACGTAATCGCCGTCCTCGGCCTACTCGAACGCATCGTAATAGAAATCCGCAACTACCGCGACGCGCCGCATCATTTCCAAGACCTTCAGGCGCAGCTGGACATTCACAAGAGCACCATCCAGACGGTCCTCAGCGTCGAGCCGAGATGCGTGGAGGATTTCGCCGCCATTCAGCGTATGAGGGCTATCGCCTTGCATTCCGCGCGGCCTTTACAGCGTTTTATCGATCTCATGCATGGCAAGGAGGCTTCCCTGGGGCATTTTCGCAGTCGGAGTGCGCTGCGGTCTCTTGGGACGCGGTTGCACTGGTCTATGATCACCAGGAAGGATGTGGAAGACCTCCGAGCTGCTTTGCTCTCTAATATGCTTGCTATCAACATCATTCTAAGTACCGTTCAATTGTGCTGTTGCCCTATCGCTATTGCCATTGCCATCGCCTAGTAGCATTTGCGGTTACGACGTGCTAATATGTCTCGACAGGAGTCAAGTCCAAAGATTGGGCCCAGAGATCATCGGCTTTATGGAGGGCTACTCTCACAGACTAGCTGCGTATTCACAGGAAATCGTCATCCTGCAAGACGCCGTGAACAAAACCCCAGTCCTCATTGGAGACTTGAAGACTTGCTTTAGCCAAAACCAGACGATGACTCGTGAACAGATACAGACGATCGACAAGAGAATGGGCCTAGTTCAGTCCCGTGTTGACTCGCTGGGGAAGACATTCGATGCCGTGGTGGTATTTGGACGATCCCTAGGCGAAAAGATGGACAAGTCATGGCGGCGGTTGTTTCACACCTTATGCCGGTTACGAAATTTGATCGAATTGTAAGTCTATAAATGCGAGCGACCTAGATTATTGCTAACAGGAAGGTGAAAAAATAAAACAACAAAAAAGGCTCTTGACACTTTCTCGAGAGACTCTTCACAAAGTTTCCGAAACCATGTAGGCTGCCTCCTCCCTTATTACTTTTGCTGTCAGGCTGGCTAATCTATGTTATCAAGCTCTGTACTTCTGGATATCCGAAGAAGCATGGCTGATATCTCACAGGCTCTCGAGGCAATGCCAAATCATGTCAACCTTCCAGTCGTTCGGTTCGATGATGTTTTTGGACAAAGTTGGGCCTTGCCGTTCCAAGTCTGCTCATCACGGGAAGTAAGTTTCGCAATGGCACTTCCATAATCAAGAAAGTCGAGGACAAGTTAGCTCACCGGGGATATGATAGGCCTTTGACGATATGCTCGAGACAGTCGTGTTTAGGAAAAATAGGTTGGGAGTTTGCGGTCGCTTCAAAACTACAGTCAAACGCACTGGGGTTACAAAATCCAAGAGAAATCCCAAACCTGAGCCCGGGCGCGGCCAACTTCAGCCAGGTGTCACTCTGGAGCAGTCACTGTTAATTTTTTGGCCAGCATCCGATGCCGAGGCTGGATTCTGCCCTTCCCCGGATTGCCGTGGCATGCTTTGTCCGACGCCGGGAAGGCCTAATGAAGAGAGATGGTATAGCTTCCTTTCGATGGGTTGTAAGTGCTAGCTAACGTTAAGAGTACAGTATGGTGTGTGGGCTCATCATCGTTACGACTGAGCTACACTCCGACCTTGTTACGGTTCAAAGGTATGATACTGGTAGTACCCAGTGATACCTGGATATACTCCTAGCTCCGCTAACGGATCAATTGATGTAGGCTAATTCCAGTGTGGGAACTTCCTACACTTCCTGAAGTGGTAGAACGTGAGCTTGCCCATGTTCGTCGGATCCACGCCTACCGACCAGTCAAACCCGTTGCAAATTTCGAAGAGGCCCAACGACTTCTCCGAATTGACGAGGACGATGCGCGAGCAAACCA
Source organism: Scedosporium aurantiacum (assembly GCA_000812075.1). NCBI lineage: Eukaryota > Fungi > Ascomycota > Sordariomycetes > Microascales > Microascaceae > Scedosporium > Scedosporium aurantiacum. Next base: position 2,575 of record JUDQ01000531.1, read on the forward strand.
ATACATGGGATGGCATTACCTAGTAGGGGGAGATGCAGAAAGAGCCCTTCCCTATTTGCTGGCGGCTTCAGACTTCCACGGTACGGTACCTAAGCAATTTGAGCGATGCGTTAATGAGACTTGGGTTAACGAGGAGCACGTAGGGCGGCGCGACAGGGTGAGCGGCCAGCAATCTAATTATCTCTTGGGGCGCGCATACGCGATACTCAAGAAGCCAGGCCTCGCGAATGCTGCTTTTATAAATTGTCTTACCAACTATGGATGCTTTGTGATAGACTATGTGCTAGGTGGAGGTAACTTTCACCTTATGAGGGGAAATTTCTCCTTCGCATATGACTGGTTCAAGCTTTGTGTTCATGGGGACAAGTTGTGTTGGGGGGCGTGGATGAATATGGGTATCACGGTAAGTCGGACACCGTCCTGTTGTCTGTCATGGGCTCGATCAAATGCTCACATCTTGATCCGACCAAAGCTGGATCTGTTGGGCAGACACACGGAAGCCCTGGAAGCTTATCGCCGTTGTCTTGCATTGAATCCCAAAGCCAAGCATGCTTTGTCGAGGCTCCATGGAAGCGAGCCGCTCGGCGAGGTAGACATGGCCAAGGTGGAAAAAGTTGTGTTCGAATTCCCGTTAACGCATGTCCGGGAGACAACCTCTGGCATCGCGCAACCCCAGTCCCAAGTTCCCTATTTTTCTAAGTATTACTGGGATCGATGGGGGACCTTGCAGTTGTTTGGCCGGCATATCTTCGGCAAAATATTATGAGTTGTACCTGGTGTTTTTTTGACCTCTACAACATTAACTCACACTTTGTACTTTTCCGTTGTAGTGTGAGGGGACAATTGATGATGATTAATATCACTATTATTATTGTGCCATTGTTCACATCAATTGACCAATTGATCAATCCATTGTCCAGGTCTAATAGTACCAGTTCCCCCCCTCCTCTCCATTATCTTCAGCCGTCTTCCGAGCAGGTGTCGTTTCGTACCACGAGAAGTATGCCACCGCCCTTTTCTCTCGCTTTGCTGGCCTTGTTGGGCTCTGCTTTTGCCACTCCGACCCTCGACTCTCAACAACTCCCATTGATCAGAACTGACCTGCTCCATGCCAATGCTCCCCCAACAAGCCTGCGAGATGAGCTTCTCTCGCTTCATCGATCTCTGGTAGAGGTCGAATCCATTACGTATCATGAGACTGAAGTTGGCCACCATCTTGCTCGATATCTTAGGCGTCGGGGCTACACCACTCAGCTCCAGTACCTCCCTTCTAAAACTGACTCCGCAGACGAGCATCGTTTTAATGTCCTGGCCTGGCCAGGGCACTCAGAGCGCCCCAATCCCCGCGTCGTCATAAGCTCTCATATCGACGTGGTTCCTCCTTATGTTCCTTACTACATTTCCGACGACGAGCCCACCTCCGACACCATCATCGGAGGCCGTGGCTCCGTAGACGCCAAGGGAAGCATAGCTGCTCAAATTGTTGCTTTGCAGAGCCTACTGGATGCAGGCGAGGTCCGCGAGGAAGATGTGATGCTCTTGTTCGTAGTCGGCGAGGAGAGTCCCGGAGACGGCATGAGGCACTTTTCAAACAGCTCGGAGAGGCATGGACTCAACTTCGAGTCCGTCATCTTTGGGGAGCCCACAGAAAACAAGCTGGCTTGTGGGCACAAGGGTGGGCTCTTCTGCTCCATCGAGGCCAGCGGCATTTCCGGTCACTCTGGCTATCCCTGGCTCGGCAAATCCGCCAATGAGCTCCTCGTCAAGGCCCTGTATGAAATGATAAATACCGATTTGGGAAGCAGCGAAAAGTTTGGCAACACCACCGTCAATATTGGCCGCATTGATGGGGGCGTGGCGGCGAACGTTATTCCCGATCATGCTAAAGTAGACCTTGCTATTCGGGTTGCTATCGGTCCCGAAGATGAAGGCGGGGAGATTGTCATTCGCCGCATTAAAAAGATTCTCCATGACTTGGACCCGGAAGCGTTAAAGTTTGCGTACACGCATGGATACGGCGTTGTAGAGTGCGACTGCACTGTTCCAGGTAGCGTATTGCCCTTTTTTTGAAAGCAGCCTTGTCGAGATGCGTTGAACTCATGCGTGCCCTTTAGGATTTGAGACGACTGTCGAGAGCTACGGAACTGATATACCGAATCTAAAGGGCGTTTACAAACGGTATCTTTACGGTCCTGGCTCTATTCTTGTCGCTCATGCACCAAACGAGAGGTTGACGGTTGGTGACCTCGAGACTGCGGTGGAGGGGTATAAGCGTCTAATACTGCATACGCTGCGAAATTGAGGATTGGCGCTTCTCTTTGGATAAACCGTGCTTTATTCTTCTAAATAGCTTAACCCCATTTTATCATTCAATCATAGTACTGCCTCCCTCTTACAACCTGCAGTTCTAATCCACCTTAGGCCTTGGCGACATCACTCTCGCTCTTTATTCTCGCGAGGTCAAACTTGCCCTCACTGTTCTTGACTACCACGCCAGCTTCTGTCACAATGGCATCGATCAACTCGTGGGGTGTCACGTCAAATGCGGGATTCCACACATCGATCTTCTGGTCCGCCGTCGCGATCCGTACCACCTCGTTGCTGTCGACCGTGCCATCTTGCTTGACAACCGGCCCCGACACTTGTGTCAGCTCTTCCTTCTTGCGCTCCTCGATGTGGATGTCGGAACCCGCCGCCGTCGCGAGGTCGATACTGGTTCGGGGAGCCGCGACGATGAATTTGAGCCCGTGGTATCGCGCGAGGACGGCTAGCTGGTACGTGCCAATCTTGTTGGCCGTGTCGCCGTTTGCGACGACCCGGTCGGCGCCGACAATGACGGCCGCGATGTTCTTTTCGGACTTTTGTGTGGCGAAGAGAGCGCCGGCCATGGAATCCGTGATGAGCGTGCTGGGAATTCCCTCGTAGACGAGCTCGAAAGCGGTCAGTCGGCTGCCCTGATTATACGGCCTCGTTTCGGTACAGAAGGCGTGCTTCAAAAGACCGTCTTTGTGGAGGCTTCGAATTATTCCGAGGGCCGTGCCGTGGCCCGACGTTGCGAGGGAGCCCGTGTTGCAGTGTGTCAGCACGGATATCGTGTTGTCCTTGCTGGCGCCGACGACATCGCGCAACCAGTTGGTGCCATTCTCGCCAATGGAGACGTTGGTGTGGAGGTCGCGGTTCATGTACTCTTCGGCCCCGGCAATGTAGGCCTTGACGATGTCGTTGACGGTGCTCTCGGGTTCCGTTTCGCGTACACCGCGAATGAGCTTCTTGAGGAGGATAATAGAGTTTCCTAGGTCGACGGCAGTTGGGCGGCTTTCCTTGAGGTAGTCGAGTCTCTTGTCGATGTAGGCAATGATGTCGTCCGTTGTAGAAGCCTCTGGAGAACGGATGTGTTAATTTGGCTTTTTGTCCGTGCCAAGGGGTCATATAGTTGGAATTGGAGGGGCCCTGGATATGGCAGAACTTACGGTATTCACCATTATGAAGCTCGACCGCGAGGCCAAGTAGCGCAACGATTGCGATTGCGGGAGCACCTTGTAGCCATATTAATCAAAACTTATTCTTCTTCTTCCCAACACCTATTTAGTTGTGAATTCTCCTCGTTCTCCCGGAAACCCAACGTCCACTAACCTCTTACTCTCATCGACCTGATGCAATCAAAGGCATCTTCGCATGTTGCGACGACCTCATACTGGAACGAGTGAGGGAGCTGCAGCTGGTCGAGGACCTTGAGCTTTCCGGGAGAGTACTGTATAGCTTCGAGGGTGGCCATTTTCTACGGAGAAAAAAAAGAAAAACCGAGTATGAAGAACAAAAGGAATAGAAGGAAGAGATACAATTGTTCAAGAGAGTACTTCGTACAGGTGAGAGATGAGGGCTTTTCTCTGTGTAAGAAACCGATCTGCCCGGTATATTTTCTTGAATATGATATGAGAAGCTCGTCATCGCGGGGGAGGGGCAGATAATCTCCAGTTGTTAGCACGTGGCTGCCATCTGTCAAAGGCGGTGAGATGAGTCTCGAACTGCGCGTGGTCGCTTTATTCGCTGAGACGTCACTTCGAAAACCACACTGCAACGACAATGGAGTTGGACCCCTGGCTTAGTCATCAAAGAGGCCAACTTCAACTCCTGGAGAGCTTCAAGTGTTCACATTGTTTAGCCAGGCACCCCAAAGAGCAAAGCATTAAGGGGATTTACGAGGAACTGTTTCTGCGCTGACATGATATCCTGATTTTACGAAGTTACGAACTTGATACCATCTTCTTTTCTTACATATCCTCCCCGTTTTCCACCAAAGAAAGCAATATTGGGCCCTGCATGCATCTATGAAAGTTGCCTCTCACGTGCGCAAGAAAAGCCCCCTAGATCTCGGTCAATAACATGTAACGGGGCTTGGTAGGGTTCTAGCTAGCAATCATGGAGCAATTTTCGACCTCTAAGGTGACGGGTAAGTGGTTTCCTCTGCAGAACTGCGGACTTGCGCGTTGGCTAACCGCTGCGCGGCGTAGTCGAGTGCTTCGACCCCCACGACGTCTACAAGCTCGCTGCCCCAGGTCTTATCCCGAGACTCCCCCTCCGAAACCTCCACTGGCAATCGCATGCCGGTCATCTCCGCTCCATCAATACCCTACATGTCGATCTCATACTTTCAGGGGAAGAGGTAGACTTCAATAAGTCGGACCCTGCGCTTCGACGTTCTGCGAGCATCAGCACCAACCAAGATGGTTTCCAGACCCAGACCGTTGGCGGTGGCGGTGGCCCCGCTGCCCCGAGCGAAAGCTTCGAGTCATCATCCGCAGCGGCGACGACGCAACCCCAAGCGAAGGCACGTCGGCATCAGATCCCTGGGCTGAGGCGGACCCCGTACCTCAAGGTCCTCTTTGTGCGATGCGACGATAACGATTCCTACAAGAGTCAGGTTCGATCCGAGATACGAGAGTGGATCAAGAAGAATACAGTGCCACAGGGCTCGAGCAAGAAGGGAACTGTCGAGGCTCATGATGCTTTTGACTGGCTGATCATGCATGTGGTTTTACCCAATACCGTTGCTGCGACGCAGCCGAGGACAAGCGGGAAGAGCGCTGATGCTTCGGGCTCGGAGACGAAAAGCACTTCGAGGTGGAGGGGTGGTTCCTCGACGCTCTTGGAGAAGTTGCAAGCGGACTTTAACGTCGCGGGGAAGAACTCGGTGGATCGTGTCGCGCAGGTTCGGATCGGGATTAATGACGTCCCTTATGACATGTTGCCACGGGTGGTCCCTGCTGTGCCATCTGGATACGTGGAGACGGAGCAGGACGTCGAAGCGGCGTGGCAAGATGCGATTGCGAAGCTGAAGGCGCGTATCTTGACTTCGTTTGATATACGCGTCACCCGTTACGAAGAGGATATCAAGGAAAAGGACGCCCAGCGCATTCTTCCCGGCTGGAATTTTTGCACTTTTTTCATACTGAAGGAGGGGCTGGCCCGTGGCTTTGAGAGTGTAGGGCTCGTGGAGGATGCCTTGGTTGGTTATGACGAACTCAGTGTTGGCCTTGACATGGTCATCGCGAAACAGGCGACATCTGGCTCCCCCGAGAGCTATGGTGGAGCGCTGCTACCTTACACAAACGATCTGAAGGAAGCCGTCGAAAAGGCTTTGGCGTCGTTAAATCCGGAAGCAGGCGAGGCCACGGATGAGGAGTCCGTTGACCTCCAAGCCGGCGGTGACGAATTCGAAGACATTCCGATTATTGCTTCTAGGAAGCCATATCGAGATATGATTCTAGCCAACAATGTTTCGCTTTTCGACTTCAAGTGCTACATATTTGCTCGCCAGATCGCGCTATTACTTCGTCTAGGAAACGCCTGGTCTACAAGGGAGGAACTCGTGGCGAAGTTGAATGAGCAGAGAGAGGCAGCTCTGCGGGGAGTGGACCCCCGCATACCGGCTGAGACGAAACACCCGGACGATTCGGAAAATCTATCTAGGTTGTCGGAAATCTGTAGACGGACACTCGAGTTTATCCCCGTCGCGTCGCAGGTCATGCAGCGTGACATTATCGCCGCTGCGCAGGCGTCAGGGGCGGCGGGCGGCGAATCGACCGGACCGAAAAAGCTACCCCCGTCTCTGTCCGCAGTCGTGGACAGCATGGTGGCCTCGTTCGCCTTTTCTGTTGCGCAGCAGGTGCTCGCCCAAACCTCGACCAAAGCCCTTCCCATACCCCCTTCTACTCTAACTACTCCTGACGGCCACGAACCTAAACTATCCATTCCCGAACCTAAAACCATGATGCACCCTGCGAGGACGTCATCCCTTAATATGCCAGCAGGTTCACGTCCACCGCCGAGTCCCAACGTGTTCCCGGGTCCGGGCCGGAATTCGAGGGTGTCAGACAAGGACGCTGCAGTCCATTCCCAGTTCCTCAAAGCTGGTCTGGAGGAACTTGCCGCTAGGCGAGCCGAGTTGTACAGTCTATGTCGAAATATCTTGGAGAAATTGGGGCGCACCAAGGGCTGGAATGATGGATGGAGCCAAGTGCCGATGCTGCCAGACAGCATCGATTACTCAACGATGGAAGACGTCGATCTTGACAACGACGATGACTCTTCTCGATCAAGCAGCGAGGTGTCGTCGGTGGATAGCGATAGGTTCCTCTCACACTCTGTTCTGTCGAACCGGCTGCTTAGCGCCGCCTTTGCAAGCCAAGAGGATTTCTACCGGCTGTACGAGACTCTGACGGACAAGGCGTTGAGACACTATACGGTAGCGAACCATACGCACTCCATAAAGTCCTGTCTTGCCGACTTAGCGGTCTTTCAGTACCAAGCTGGCAAGTATACCGATGCGGCGGATAACTTTGACCGCGCCACTCCCTTCTTTGGTGCGAATGGCTGGACTCTGCTCGAGTTGTCCATGCTCATCATGTATTGTCGATGTCTCAAGAAGCTGGATAGGAAGAAGAAGTTGGTCCAGGCAGTCTTGAAGCTTCTCATAGGAGCTGCGGCAGCGGAGGCTGAGTATGCCAAGCAGACTTCGCTGATGAAGCTCAGGAGGGGTCGCCCTGATTTGTCGGCTGTGAAAGGCTTCGTTGAAGAGTTGTTGACGGCTTCGACGTCTCTTCCGGAAGAGATCATCATTCCCCTGAGCAACTTCTTCATTGATATTGATATCTGTGGAACGGTTAAGTACCTCGATGGCTCGGACTCGTTTTCGCTTGATGTCGAGCTCAACAGCCTGTTGCAAGATGAACTTCCGATTCAGAGAGCTACGCTGCGGCTGGCGTGTGTGGATGGCGGGCCAACAAAGGAGATTCGACTCGAAAGTGCCGGGAAGCAGGTTGTCAAACCGAAGAGGAGTCGTGTAACATTCATCGGCAAGGTACGTCAGCTCTGGGTCCCAGTCTTGTGGTGGAGGCCGTTTATGTCGCTGACCTGTATGTTATAGGCCGTCACAACGGGGCGATACAAAGTTGATCAGCTCTTTTTAGAGAATGGCAGGCTTGTTCTCAGCTACGAACGAGACGTAAATCAAATCTCGCCTGCAGGCGACACAATATTCCGGAACCCGCCGATTCTCCTCTTCCAGCAGACGCAGTCGTTCGACATTGGGCTGACTGCGGCCAGACATACTCGGCTTGATCAGAATAACGCGCTCGAAATCGAAATCTCAACCGGGTGGAACATGATCAAATCATGCGAAATTGCAATCAAACCCGCCACGGGAGGGCTGCGTACGATTGCCGCCGAAGCTAAGGTCTTGACACCAGACGTCTCCTTTGCGAAGCCTCCGGAGGCGGGCATGCTGTTTTTCAGCAATCTCGAACCCGAGTCTACGGTTACCGTTAGCTTCCCCTTCTCTGTAGAGCAGGACGTTCCCAATGTCACGGTCAGGCTCGAGGCAAGCTATGCTGCCAAGGACGGAGTCTTCCGCTGTACCAAGTTGGCGTCGGTACCCATTGCGCTGGCCCTTGGAGTGAACGTCCAGGATGTCTTTAAGCACCATGCGCTCTATTCTCGATTCACCGTGTCAACGGCTAGCCCGAGTCCCCTGAGACTGTTCAAGAGCGAGCTAGTGGATTCGGAGCTATTCGAGTCACACTTTGGCATCCCACCCGCCGCTCCCGTTCTCGTCTTCCCTAAGCAGCCGGCGACCTTGCTGTACAAGATTACGCGCAAGAACAAAAAGCCTGGACCGAAGACTAAAACTACAATGTACCTGAAGTTACACTACAGTGAATTGCGCGAGGAAGTCGATGCTCTACTGCGCTCGTCCCTCCAGGAAGCCCTCGAAGAGAGCGATGTGAGCCGGTTCTCGAGGCTTCTTCTACCTGTCATCATACGGCATGCACGCCAAAAAATTACAGCCTATGACCTCGAGAGGGCGGCGCTGACGGGGGCGGTATATACGGGCTTCCTGGCCGGGATTAACTGGGAGCAGGAGCTCCGGGGCGTCGACCAGAACGTCTCGTCAAAAAATACTAGCGTCTCTGACATAATCACATTCTTTGAGTCGTGGCAAAAGAAGAACAAGACGCTCACCCTCGAGCGTCCCACGGACGGATCGTCGGCTCGGTCCCTGGTAATACCGGTCGACATCCCGCCCATTCCCGTTCTCGTGACGGCGGATATCAAGCTGAACGTCGACTTGCCATTCCTCGCTCAGCAAGAGTACGACGGCGTTCCAACGGTGTGTATAAACCAACTTCTCCCTTCGAGTCTCCACCTCCGATGGACACGTAAGTGGGACACGACAGTCCTAGCCAAGGGCACCACCGACACGGGAGCCCGCGAAGTAAGCTTCGAAGTGACGGCCCCTCCCGAAACCTGGCTCATCGGCGGCCGGAGGCGAGGCCACATCCGGATCCCCGCCAGCGCGGAAGAAAACCCAGACCCCATCGAGATGCCCCTGATGCTCTCGCCGCTCCGCGAAGGCTGGCTGCCCTACCCGACCGTGGACATCCGCGAAGTAAGGTTGGAAGGTGGCCGGACAGGCGACAACGGTGAGCAGACGCACGTCGGGTCGCACTGCGAGACGGATTTTAAGAACCTCGGGGAGGTGGTGAGGGTTGTTGCGGATCGGGCGAGGGTTACGTTGAGTTTGGATTCGAGTGGACCCGGGGGTGGGCCGTTGGTTTTGGAGAGTGAGAGGGTGGGGAGGGATATGAGGGTTTTGGCGTGAGGGGTGATGAGCTCTCGGTCTCGAGGATGATCCTTTTTTTGATTGTTTTGAGGTGGATGGATATATAACTAATGAAGAGACGACTTTCTTTTCTCTCTGCTTTGGTGATGCTGTGTTGGTGATGCCGTGACGAGCAACGAGGTGGCGTGGCATTGGATTGAGAAGGCCATTATACGATGTGCAGAAGGGAAGAACCAGTGGTTTGTGTTCTCTGGTTTGGCAATCATAGTTCCGGAGTTGAGGTCGTCGATCCATGGAGCCAATTCTTCTTTACAGCTTCCGGGGAGAGACCTGGATAGCCATGCGAGTCGACCTTTGGTGGTGTAATAGCTGGAGCAATAGGGAGATATCCTTCACTTACATATTGTCTCCAACAAGAATCTTCTAGTTTCCTCACTCTACGGCTAGCTGGTAATTCTCCCAAATCCCAATAATTGATAATCGACATGAAGGTGATGCCCAAGCAGTGACTAAGTAAGCGCTCTCGGTCGTCATCGTCAAGATGGCGATAGCATCACTTCGTCATCGTACCTGCTCTCCCTACTCTTGACAAAGCAAGTGACAAGTGACAAGCGACCTACTTCGTAATTTGCGGAACAGGATCGTGCGTACCGTGCGGATTGATGACACTTGACTGGCTCCGCTGTGACATTGGTTGAAAATACCTAGTGGCTAGTGGTATATTGGAGAGAATCCTTGTACTGGGGTCTGTGCGCCGTTGTGGACACAGTGCAGGGGAAACTGATGATCTCTCTTGATACTGTGGGGTGATGCAGCGTCCAGGAGGCCAAGCAAGTCCAAGTCAAGGTATTCGTACTTCGTAGTTCGCACAATTCTACTGAGAGGTCGAAGTACTTGTCATTTCGTACTTCGTAGTGTCATTTTACCTGCGTAGAAGTACTTCGTACAGGGAATTAGTGCTTGGAGACTTCTTGACAGTGCCTTATTGTGCCAACTGTTCCCAAATTAGCACGCTAACCACTCCTCTGTCGTTCCTCCCCAAGCAGGAAGCCTCCTAGAACTTCTTGGATGTACCCGTAACTGCAAATGGAAGGAACAAGACGCGGGTTGACTGATCTCCAAAACCTCCTGCTCTAGCCTCAATTTTTCGATTCCTCACCGCAGACGAGCTCGACGAGTAAATCCGGAGGTGAAGAATACGACGGGAAGACAAAGCCATCGCGAGTGACAACGAGGGAGCAGAAAAAAGAAAAAGCAACAATCAATTCCCTTTCCGACCCAGTTGCTCCCCCCCTTTGCGACGTTATTGATTTGATGTCGGTAATCTTATGTACGATTTGACACGAGACGAGCCTCCAACGACGACGACTGCGAACATCGAAGCGACGATTGGTTTTTTCTTCTTCTAGAGATTGTACACTATTTTCTTTGCTTTTTTCCTTCTTTAGCATTTCTGCTTTTCAACTGTCTTGAACCGACATTTTCTTTGCTTTATTCTGGTACGATCCGAGGTTCACGACTTCGCTTTAATCGACTCGCATGACGACGCCCAGCTACGCACGCCCGGAGACCCGAACTTCATTCTACGCAGACGACGCCCACACTATATATTCGCATCTCCCTCCGGCGACCACCCTCCTCCCCACCCGATATTCCTACCGGCGCAGTGCCCCCAACTATAACCCCCACGCCCTCTTCCGAAGTGATATATATCCGGAGTAGAGTTGTGGACTCGGTGGTTTTTGCAGAGGCATGCAACCAGCAAGGGGGAGGCCAGAGGCTTCGGGACGAAAGGCCAAGGTTCGTTCTGTTGTTGGAACCCGGCTGGTCTGAACTGGCCTTGTTGGGAGTGGCCCGAAGGTGTTGCTAACCGTTGAGCCTGAAGCTTGCGCATTCGTACCAAGAACTCCTCGAGTATGTGCCTTTCCTTATCCTCTAGGCATGCGGAGCCTTGAACCCTTTCAACATCAAGCTTGCTTGGCGTTACACGAACCTGTGTCAGAGGGGGGGGGGGGTTTTTTCTTTTTTTTTCTTCTTTTTTTCGGAGCCCAGGCCAGCAGATGCTAACGGCGTTATGGCGTAGTGAATTCTCGACAAAAGATCTTAAGTCGGTCGGCAACTATACCCTCGGGCGACTGATTGGAAAAGGATCCTTCGGAAAGGTTTACCTTGCCAACCACAAACTCACCAATGGCTCCAAGGTACACCTGAGAACAAAAAGGCATTGCTCACTTCAAGACACTGACCATGTTTCGTCCCCTAGGTCGTCCTCAAGTCGGCCAACAAGAGCGACGCGAATCTTGCGCGAGAGATTCACCATCACCGACAATTCGTTCACCCTCACATAGCGAGATTATACGAAGTAATAGTAACGGAGTCTTTAGTGTGGATGGTGTTGGAATACTGTCCAGGTATGGCAGACCTGTCTCAACTCTCATAAAAAGGAGCTGCGGATGCTGACCCCCCGGTCTAGGCGACGAACTTTACAACTACCTTCTCAAACATGGCCCCTTGCCCGTACCGAAAGTCCAGCGCATCTTTGCCCAGCTCGTGGGCGCCGTCTCCTACGTTCATATGCAGTCATGCGTTCACCGCGACCTCAAGCTCGAAAACATCCTCTTCGACAAGAACGAAAACGTAAAGCTTGTCGATTTTGGCTTCACGCGCGAATACGAGGGCAGGGCGAATCATTTGCAAACGTTTTGCGGCACGATATGCTACTCGGCGCCGGAGATGCTCAAGGGAGAAAAGTATGCAGGTGAAAAGGTTGATGTATGGAGTTTAGGTGTTATTCTGTACGCGCTCCTATGCGGCGAGCTTCCTTTCGACGACGACGATGATAACGTAACGAGGACGAAGATTCTGACCGAGGAACCGAAATATCCTGACCACCTACCGCCCGATGCCCTTTCTCTAATCAAGTTACTACTCTCCAAACGACCGCTCCTACGCCCGTCGCTATCCGAGGTGCTCAGCCACCCCTTTCTCTCCGAACACGCACCCAACCAGCAAGCCATCCTCAAACTCCAACAACCAGCACCGTTCTCGACCACACTCGAAAAGGAGGTCCTCCAACGGATGCGAAGCGCCGGGGTCGATATCGACTCTGTCATTGAGAGCGTGCTCGCGCAACGATGCGACGTGTTAGCAGGGTGGTGGACTCTGCTGCTCGAGAAGGAGGAGCGTAAGGCTAGGCGGCGGGAGAGGAAGCGGAAGGAGAAGGAGGCGGAGCTGCGCAGTTTGCGGCGCTTATCGGCAGCGTCGAGTCGGCTGGAACGCATGACGCCCGTGCTCCACGACGTTCGCGAGGAGGGAACTGTTGGCAATTATGTTCGGGTGGGCGATCCCCCAAGGACGCGGGGAAGGAGCGAGAGGCGTAGCGCGCACTACTCCGACTACCGCGTGCCCGATTTGCCGCAGCTGGCGGAGGCTGGTGGTGATAACAAGGTCGGTAGCGCGTCCGAAGGGGAGGTGCCTCCGCCGCCTATAGACAAGGATTCGATCCGGTCCGCAAGCACTTCGCGGACTCGCCGGCCTATTCCACCGCCTAAGGAAGGGATCCTGAGAAGTGCGAGATCCAGGGGCTCCACGCTGCACCTTGTAACGACGTCGGAACACCTACACCAGCTGCAAGGCGGCCCCGATGCCGTGCGACCACCGCAAAAGGTGCGCAAACGACCGTCACAGGCGATACTCGCGACGTGGAAGAACTGGACCCACTGGATCTTCGAAAATACGCGGCGGAGTAAGTCGCACATCCGAAAGGGAAGCCTCTCGACGCCGGACCTGCGCAGGAATGGTAAGGCCGGCAGCCGCAAAGGGGGCTCGGAGGCATCGAGCCCGAGACCGCAGACGGGCAAGTATTCTCACAGTAACGCCAGCGTGAGTCCCAACCCGGCCACGAGTGCTCTGCCGCCAGGACTGGTCGCCAACGGGCAGTTGCCGAAAATCAACCCGACGCTGCCCATCTCCAGCGCCATGGTAAGTCCGACGTCGCTGGGAATTCCGTCGCCGCCTCCTAGCGCGAGGGTGCCCTCGTCGCAGAGTTACAAGCGGCAGTCGTTGTCCCCGTCTCCTTTAACTCCTCGATCGGCCATGCGACGGTCCTCCACGGGGCTGCGAGGGAGGAAATCCACGTCCTCGTCCGTCTCGTCGATTCGCTCGATCCACCACCATCATCATTCTCACTCCAAGGCTTCGTCTACGAGCTCCAACGGATCCATCTCAACAACCATGTCTAAATCAACACTTCACCACCGCGGCACCTCCCCCCACCACAGCGTCAAAGTCCTACCCGCCACGCCGACGCACAACTCGATCCCCTCCAACATTCGGCTCGTGCGCGGCAGCGGATCCCCCGCGCCGCTGAGGATATTCAACGAGGGGATGCCTCCGAGCGGCGGCGGGATGCAGGCGCCCGGATCGCCGAATCCGTTCGGTGCCGGCGGGGTCATGTTTGCCAAGCGGAAGAGGAACCTGTTCAAGGGCCCCATGCTGAACATGAGCGGCGCTCCCGTCGGCGGGCCGTCCCTCTCGAGAGGGAGCGGATCGGGGAGCCATTCTAGGAGCGCGAGCGCTTCGGGTCTTGGACGGAGATCGGGCGAGATTACCATCCAGGAGGTCGACGAGGATGACGAGGAGGAGAGGGATCTGGAGGAGGAGGTGGAGGAGGTGGATGTTTTCAGTCCGGTGATTAGGGGTCCCGGCGAGAAGATTGAGGAGCATATCTTCGATGATGGGATGCCTGTGCCAGACGTCATCAGGGAGGGAGTCCTCGCGCCGGCGCCTAAGATTACTGGATTGGCAACCCCGAAGGAGTGAGTGGACTCCTTTTGTCGGGGAGAAGGGGAAGAAGGAAGATTAACTTTCCGACGAGCAAAAAGTGTGAGAGGATAAGAAGAAAAGAGCCTGAGAGGGCATTAATGGTAGCACGAAGGCAATTAGGGACTCGGTAATGGGCTGGAGGAAAACACACAACCTCGACCATTGCAACTTGGCTTTTTTTTTTTTCTTTTTTTGTCTCTTTTCTTTTTTTTTTTTTTTTTTTTTTTGCGGCTAATGAGATGGAATGCGTTGAAAGAGCGACGGGGCTTGCGGCAGACGAAGGCATATATGGATGGCGATTTTTACTTTTTTCTTCTTCTTGGGATATTCAATTTTTGGGTTCCCTTCCTATTTTTTTATCTATGTCCCGCTTTCCCTTTTTTTCTCTGCTCTAGGGATTTCCTATTCCTAGCAGCTGTATCATATACCGAGATACCACCGTTTTACTCCTAACCTATCGAATTTTTTTTCCGTCTAGTTCCCTTTAAACAAAGACTTCTCCTATTCTGCCCCTCCCGCCTCGGGTAGGGTATCCGTCACCTCCCCAGAAGACCCGCTCTAGCCTTCTCAATCTTCCTCACGGTATCCAAGCTAGCGCAGAGCTCAGCATCAAACTCCTTCAGCGCCCGACCCTCCGGGGTCGACGACTCGTCGAGGAGGGCGAGGGCGGCGAGGCCCAGGTAGGCGTGGTAGACGTCGGGGGGCCCGCCGGGGTACTTTGAGAAGCCGCCGATGATGTGCTGGGTTTTGGAGGTGATGAAGCGGCGGGACGCGGGTTTGTTGACGAGGTCGAGGTGGCCTAGGATCTATTTTTAAGGGGGTGAGGTTTACCCTTCTCTTTAGCTTCTCGGCGGCGGGGGGAAGGGAAGGAAGATGTGGGGCGTTTACATACCTGGAGAGTGCCGCCTACCCACCAGCAATAGCAGGTATCCGCGTTCTTATTCCACCGGCCATTGTAACCAACGCAGAGGTCGTTAGCATCGCAAGGCAGAGAACCAGGCAGGCCCGCGACGTAATTCCCCGTCTCCGGGTCCTCCTCTCCGTCCCCATCGTCGTCGGAAGAGGAGGCGCTCTCGATGTAGGCGAATTGGCGACAGGCGAGGAACTTGACGAGGGCGGGCATGTTGGGGATTCCGGCGTGGAGGGCGGGGCGCGGGCGGGAAGAGCTTTCGGCGAGCGGGCGCTCGAGGAGGGAGAGGGCGGCGACGCCGCAGTAGGCATAGCCGGCTATGTTTTAAAAACTTCAGGATCTAAGGAAAGGGGGGTGGGAGGAGAAGGTGGAGGTGGGGGGAAACGCACCGTGGGATTCGTGCTGGGAGCTTTCTGCCATGCCGCCATCGTATGTCTTTTTTTAATATATAAGTCAGAAAGCCGGACAAATAATTTAAAGAACTATAAGAAAATGAAATTTCATGATATATATAGAGAAAAAAAGAAAAAAAAAAGTAAGAGACAAGATGAAAAAGAGAACTGACCTGGGCCTGCCGCACATGCCTAATAAGCCCGTCGACGTCAATATCCTCCACCCACTCCTCATCGCCCTCCTCCACATCCCCCCTCAAACACCATCTCACGCTAGCCGCGAGATAGCAACATCGCATGTCCCTCCCGCCCTGCACGCGGCCGTCGGAATCCACCACCTCCCCGAAGCTCCCGTCGTCGCGCTGCAGCCTCCTGAGCCAGCGCAGGGTGGCCTTCCTGTCGACGTGGGCGAAGGCGGCGCGCGCGGATTCGTCGTCCTCGGCGGCGAGGGCGAGGAGGAGGAGGGCGAAGGATGTGGCTGCTAGGTTGGCGTCGTGGGCGTGCGGGTGACGATTGTGATGGTGGTGATGGTGGTGGTGACTACTGCTACTACTACTGCTGCTACAAGCGACTCCGAATTCTCCTCCTCCACCTGGTTTGAGACCGAGGTAGCAAGGGATGGGGAGTAGGTGGTTTGGGGAGCCGACGAAACCGCCGGCGGGGTGACGGAGGGAGAGGACGAAGGAGCGGATGGATTTGCGATCGGCAGGTGTGAGGAGGGGGGGATTGGGGGAAGAGGAAGAGGAGGAAGGACCCGATAAGAGGTCGAGGGCGGAGATGATGAAGAAGGTTAGGGTGAGGCGGATGGAGTCTTGGGGCGTGTAGTAGATGGGGAGGAGGGAGCGGTGGCAGCGCTGCCAGTAGCGGATGTGACGGGGTTTGTCGAGGTCGGAGGGGTTCACCCACCAACTGAGCGTCGGTCATGATGTGGAGTCAGAAGATCGA
>JUDQ01000532.1:0-18475 GCA_000812075.1 Scedosporium aurantiacum
CAGCTATGAACACATCCTCTCGCTATCCCGCACCACTCGCTTCAGCCACCCAGTCCTCACCCCCAGGGCAATTCCCTGTCCAGCCGCTTTCACAGCCCATAGCTGGGCAGCGAGGCTCGAACTACAACTCCCCAGTAACATCTCCCGGCGCGCAAGGATTCTCTCCGACTACAGCTACTCCGCCAATTCAGCAACAGCAACAGCAACAGCCTCAGGCACGGCCATCATCTCAGCAACGGCCGGCTTCTCAGCAACATCAGCAGCTGCCCCTCTCTCAACAGCAGCATAGCCGAACCTTTAGTGCGGGTGGTCTGCTCAACCAACCCACTGCGGGCCAGCAGCAGCAACAACCCCAACAATACCAACAGCTCGGCGGCTTCGGAAATGGTCCCCAATTCGCTGGTCCCCCGGCGACTATGTCTTCTCAGGGGCCTCCTCAACTGGGTGCTCTCTCCTTCCAATCCTCGGGCCCGTTGGCTCAGCCTCCCCTAGCTCCAGGATTAGGTCCTCAGGCTCACCAGAGAGATTCGGGTGGCATTAACCCTCTCCTTCAGAATCCGCCCCATTCCCAAGGTGCCCCAGCCCCATCAAAACTCTCGGCCGCTCCTATTACGCGACAACAGTCACCACCTGCCCAGGTGACGGCCAAACCCGTGTTCGGAATTCACCTCGGGAAGTTGTACGAGCGAGACGGCTTAGCCGTTCCTATGGTTGTTTATCAGTGCATTCAGGCTGTTGATTTGTACGGCTTGAACATGGAAGGAATCTACCGCCAATCGGGTTCCTTAAACTCCATCAACAAGCTCAAAGTCATGTTTGATACTGGTAAGTGGGACGGGCAGATAGTCATGAGACATGATCCAAGGGGAAACACCAACGATTAGATTGTATGGTCATCGATGCTAATTCACCAGTAGACTCGACCAACCCCGCCCTCGACTTCCGGAACCCCGACAGCTTCTTCCATGATGTGAACAGCGTTACAGGTCTACTGAAGCAGTTCTTCCGTGACCTCCCTGATCCACTTCTAACGATGGAGCACCACACGGCATTGATTGAGGCAGCGAGTAAGTACATTCAACCATGGTGAGACGGTGTTTGTTGTATCCTGCGGTGCTGACATATGCGTATCAAGAACACGAGGATGAAATTGTACGACGTGACTCGTTGCACGCAATTATCAACAGCCTGCCGGATCCCAACTATGCCACTCTGCGAGCCCTAACGCTCCATCTCTGGCGGGTAATGGATAATGCTCATCTAAACCGCATGAACTCGCATAACCTGGCGGTCATCTTCGGCCCAACACTGATGGGTACAGATCCTAGCACAGGCATTGCCGATGCAGGCTGGCAGATCAAGGTCATCGACACGATTCTGCAAAACACGTACCAGATCTTCGACGACGATTGAAAGGGTCTGCCCTTGTCTTGGCTCCACCCACAATCGCTTAGCAAGACCAATGATGACTTTAGTTCCGAGATACTAGATGTTTCCTGTTCTATGTTATGTCGACGCGGCTACATTCTTTCTTCCTTAATCTTCCTTCCTTCCCTTCGCCTCGGGTTGGGAATCTTTGTTCTGACTATGTAAGGGGCTTCCTCTCTGCCTCATTTTCATATTACTCTCTGTCTCATTTTCATATTACTCTCTGTCTCTTGTTTTGTTCTTCCTATCCTTCCCCTCTCCTTTGTCTTTCCCACTATCCCGGTTTCGTTTTGGTGGCACTACTTGGAACTTCTTTACCTTTCCCTTTCCTTGAATATCCTCTTTATGAAGCAAAACTGTGGTGGAGTTGGCATATCGGGGTTCATCCTTTTCTTTCATATGGTGTTTTTGATACACTCCATCAACTTGCAACTACAGTCTCATTGAGGGATCTATATTGCCATTCACAGAGATATGTACTCAAGATTTATCATCGGACAAGCTTGTCCATTAAATATTAATGACTCTTCAAATGTCAATGGAAGCCTCCCTCTCTTTAACCTATAGACTCATCCTCCTCACGGCCTTCCCTGAGACGTGAACTATCTTGAGTATCATGAGCATTAGACTAAGGGCACAGAGCCTATAAAGTCTGCCAACTATCCAACAGTGAGTGAGAGGAGAAATAAATAGCACTATGTCCCTTCGTCACCCTCACTCTCACCCCTACACCCACTTTCGTCTTGCTCACTCCACACCTACACCACACACCATGATGCCGCCTCGATGGAGGCAAGCGAAATGAGTTGCATGGGCTCTGCCTCACAGTTTCTACTGCTTCCAACGCAGGAAGCCCTTGGCCGAGTGCCCACAAACCAATTTTTTTCAAATATAAATAGGGCAAAGCGAGTCTGTTTCTCAGCTTCTTCCTCTTTTCCTTTCTTCACCATCAACCGAATTCTCAAAAACACAGCAAGTCGCCCCCCTCCCCCCTGGAAACAGTCTCAGGAATCCCAAAAGAATACCGATGAACTGACCAATTGCCCAGTAAAAACTTAACTTCAACCTCGAACTGCCAGAAAGATGGCTGGCACAAACTGCACCTGCTGTGGCTCACAGCTGCCAGCCGACAAGGTCCTGGTCTGCCCTCGATGCTTGACGGCCAACTATTGTTCTCGCGACTGCCGCAAGAAGGACTAGAAGTCCCACAAGCGCGCCTGTCTCGAGAACCGCGCCAACCTATCGTTTGACGACGTCAAGCCCAAGCCGAGCGTCGGTTTGATCGAGGAGCGCACGCCCGCCCGCTCTCCTCCCCTGGGCCTCGATGAGCCCATCGAGATCCCCTACACTCGTCTCGAGGCCGGCACCTGGCTCCACGAGCGTCCCGAGAAGGACGTGTATATCCTCCTCATTGACGTCTACCGCCTTTACACCTTCGACGCCAAGCACCACAGCCCCGACGCCCCCGCCGCCAGCTTCGACGGCTTCAAAGATTTTCTCGTGAGCCTTACCACCCTCAAGTCCAAGCTCCTGCCTGAGTGGTGGTCCAACGAGAAGCTAGAGGCCTGTCTCGCTCTGGCCGCCGAGACCGAGGGCTGGTCGTACGTCCTGCGACCCCTCACCCCCGACGACGTCGTGGGTCATTTCCTGGAGTTCTCGTTCCATTTCCAGCTCCGAATGTTCGCCGAGGCAGCGCTCGGTCCCATCGATCCCCGCGAGTCGCTTGCTGATCTGCAGCGTGTCCTCGCCTTTCGCGAGATGGGACTCGTCGACGAGAATGCCCCCGTTAATATGCCAGCGGGCCTCATTATCCCCAACGCGCAGATTGGACCTTTTCACAGAGAGATTCCTCTTGGCAACTTGGCCTAGACGATTCGACGAGGAATTATTGCAAGGATGACGGGAAAGGCTTTGTTTGTTTCGGAGGATGGAGAAGGTATTAGGAAGGACAGCAAACAGCACGGTCATTAGGAAGTACGAGCACAGCACAAGAAATCGAGAAGCGCCTTTCCCCATAATCTGACTTTGCCCTTCATTTCCAATGTGAGAATGTGTTCGTGAGGATCGTCGGCTTGTAATTGGTAACTTTGGACGTCAGCAAAGCTCCCAAGGCTAACCTAAAACTTCTGCTTCAATCCTTATCGTAACCAGTAGACAGAGGCGTCAATAGAGCCTGGAACATGATCTGCCTTCGCGGGAGACCAACGAGTTCTCTACGCTGTTCCCACCGTGACGCGTCCTCCGTTGCCAATTTAAGAAGGCGCGAGACTTGGACGAGGGATCACCAGGGAAACCGCCTGTAACATGGAAACTCTCCTACCAGTAAACTGAGACGTCGCCGAGCCTGGTGTAGGGTAGCACGCTACCTCCAGCTTCTGTATACAATACGAAGTAGGTCGTGCGAACCTCTTGTCTGATAAAGCACCGCCTCCGGCTACGGAGAGGGCTCACTATCGAGTATGGCCAGCCAGCCTCTAAAAACAACCGCCGACAGTCATTGGAAGCTTCTCAGCCACAAGTAGACAAATCAAGATACATTCATGATTCCAATCAATCCGTAGACGCCTCCCTCCACAGAGTCTTCTTCCTCCATGGCATAGGCAACATATGAACAGGGTATATAATACACCAACCAAAATCAACTAATAATACAACGGAAAGAACAGAAATGTCAACTAAGAACGAATAGCTGAGTGAGTATAGAGAGAGATGTATGTATGTGCGCCAGTCGAATATGCAGTTCAGTTAAAACTCTCTTTTCTCTCCCACCAGAAAAACCGAAGGTCAAGACTGCTGTGGCTTATGAGGACGATGTCGTAAATGCGCTTCTTCTAACTACAAACATCATGCATGTCGTACCATTCTGCATTCTTCATCTTGCTCCCCAAGGGTATTATGAACAGGAAAAATGAGGAGGCAAGGGAATGAACAAGAGAAACACACAAAAAGGAAACATTCGATCGCCGAAAACTCCCATCCCAAGTCTCGCCTGAAGGAAGCAAAGGTGTATTTACAAGACCATGCCCTCTCACGGTAAAGAAACAAAAACTCCAGATGCAAGCAGTCATCCCAGACGAACGGTCCATGATCCTTTCTCGTTTCGCAGATCCTTTTCCAACCGACATTAGCCCCGCTATCCCCATAAGAATGCCGCAAAAAAGCTATGTTGTATAAATCAGAGTAAATACAGGTTGCGTCCATTTCATCCGTAAAGGGGGGATATTCCAATGTGTGTGTGATATGAAAACTCCAAAATAAAAAAATAAAAAAATAAAGACACCGGTAACCCCATCCCGTCATGTACACCTGGACAAGCTGTCCGTTCTAAAATCAATTGGTTTGTCCAGTCGTATCGTATCCTGGCCGCTCCCATTTCCACAAATCATGGCTTGGTAGGGTAAAAAGTCGAGAGGAATGGTGGCTTCTCCGAGGAGACTGCAGACTGAAAAATAAACGCATATAGTAAGAAATATATAAGAGTCACACACAACAGTATATCCGGCCAGTGACCTCGGGAATCTAGCGAAGCTTGATGGATTCAAACAAGGTGAGGCTTAGGCTAGTATCGTTCTCGCCAACATTCGGTGTCGGCTCGTTCAAGACTTCCCAGCGTCGATACGAAAACGGCATCAACTTCTCGACCTGGCCGGGTGCTCCGAGCATTGCAGTTCGAGTGGAGCCCCCCTGCATATTCATTCGGTTTCGTGGAGAGAGCATGAAGTTATCCGAAGAGGGAGGTGTGTAGCTGAGGAGATAGCGAAGATGGGAGTCGGTCGACACGTTCACGTTCTGCATGTTCATTGGGTCTGAGACGAGGACGAGACGGCAACAGTGTGCACGTGCTTCGTCTGGTAGGCCGTCAACCACCAGCAAGGCAACGTCAAGGACCTGCTCCGCCAGTCCAGATTGTTGCGCAAGCTGAGCCTCAGCAGGCTCCAGGGAATCTAGCTCTTGGAAGATACCAGCGAGTGAAAGCAGGACCTTTGCCCTAAGTTCAGTCTGTGCGGGATTCGGCGGAGGCCTAATAGTATTACCGCTGGGAGTAGCCACAGACACCGGTTCGGCGGCTGGCCCGACGTGCATTGCTAAAAACTTCAGCATCAGAGGGAGCCATCCAGTTAGGACGACATTATGGAGTCGCTTCTTCTCGTCTTCGTTGCTGGCAAGAACGTCCCACAAATCCGACACTCTCTCCGAGATGGAGGCGGTGAGATGAGTAGGCCTTGATGCGGTGGTGTGCCCACCACTAATCGACTCCATCACCGATATCAGACTCTCTGCGGCTTTCAAAGAGCTCCCGTCCCCGGTATGCGTGGGTGGCTGAGTCTTGAAGGAAGGTATGAGATCGATGAACCGACCGCGAGCTTCATTTCGGATATGCTGGGCAATTGTGTCGTTGAGGTGGGGAAGGATGCTCGTCCACATGACATTGTTTGCCTCAATCGCCTTTTCCATTGCCTTCGTGAAAAGCGAAATGTGCGATTCCGCCTGGTTTTCCGCCAGCATGTCGCTGTCGTCACTGAGACTGAGCGATAGCTTTACCTGGCAGAATGGTAAGCTCAGTTCATTTGCCATATCCAGAATACGGTCGAAGGATATTTTCGATTCGGGCGCGTCGCACAAACCCAACGCTTGGGTGGCAAGTGTATCGGCTAACTGTCGTAGGCGTGGCGACGTCATGACCGTCGTTGAAGTAAAGTCCCGCACCAGCCCGTAAGGGTTCATGAGTACAAGGTTCTTAAATAAATCGAGCACAGCAGGCCAGCATCCTAAGCGGTCCAAAGGAAGGCCCGTCGTGCCGACCTTCCCACCTAGGTCGCAATACTCGGCGAGAGCATGATGGAGAAGCCGTCGAAGGTCATCCGAGTGGCGGGTAAGTACGGTCTTCTGTTGAATATGAAACCGACAACATTCCTCTGGTGTCAATATAGTCGATCGAGGTAGGTGCATGCATGCTAGTTGTAATGTCTCCTGTAAATATGGTCCGCGGATAGACATGGAGTCAGATTGGCTTGCAGTCGCGCCGCCCTGCGCCTTTGGTAAGTAGGCTTTAAGAACACCAGCAAGATTGACACATCCCTGGCCGATAAGAAGTGGCAATATTTCCGTCAGAGGTGGCCGACCAACTGCCGTTTTCACACCGCCAACCCATTCCACCATCTTTTCGTCAAAGTGCTGCATGTCAAAGGCCCGGAGGCGCGTCAACAAGGGAATGCACCCTCGCTGTGCTTCGATAGACTTCGACCAACAACTCTCTAGGCGGCTCATGATCGTTCGAAAAAGTCTGTCCATCGTAGGCTGATCAACTCTTGTTCCGGTAGACAGAACCTTCTCCACCTCTTCGTAAAGCGTTCCTTCAAAATCCTGCATATACCCAGCCATATTATCGGAAACGGGCGAGCATGCATCAATGCCCGAGGTTCGGTCGCATCGAAGAAGCTCGCTCCGAAGTTGCTGAGCCTGATACTCCAAACCCGGAATTCGATCAGCAAGACTAGCAAGTGACGCGAGAAGCGCACGGGCAGAGGCGATACCTTGCCCATCACTTATTGTCTTGAGCGAAGCCATGAGGCTATCAAAGAGCTTTTTTACATCCTCCATGGGAGCAAATGTTGTTAGATGAACGTTGATCGTATCGGCGCATGAGGCTAGGAGTTCCACGTTCGATATCTTAGACACAAGGTCAACTACGCCTAGAAGCGTCTCATAATCGTTGGCGGCCTCGAGAACGGTCCGTGCATAGTTGAACATGGAACACGATATCCCCGGTCCTTCCGTCGCAAGAGCAGCGGGAGCAAAAATCTCGTCTTTGAGAAATGCGCCTAGGCTGGCCTGCAAGCTGCGGCTACTCCTGCTGACGGGTTTAGCGAGCCTAGCGGCGGACATGGGCTTCTTCAGCGAGATGGGGTCATCGGGGCTCAATGGTAAACCTAGCCCATGTCTGACAAATTTGACAGCATTTTCGAGATCTAGCCTTTCAGCTTCAACATCGAAGGATGCCCGCCGGAGCAAATTTCCCCGCATACACGTTAGCGACGAACTCAACGCATGCGCCGGTAATTCCACGAGTAAGCGTGTGGCACAGGGACCCATTGGGCTAACCTCCGAGGGTTCGGAAAGCCCGCCCCGTGATATGAGCCATTGAATATACCTAGCAACCGAAAAGTCATTGGAGCGGGCCAGGTCGGACACAATTGAGTAGGTGGACTGCTTGCGTTCATGATCGTTTGTCGGAATCAAGTCCAAATGCTCAAGAATCACAGCGGTAACGTCGATGCCCTGCTTCCCCCATGATCGCAATAATCGGACTGTAACGTAGACTTTGGTTGGGCCAGGTCGGAGAGACGAGGTGCCCCAATCAAGAACCGTGCGGACAACTGCGCCCTTGTCTGATCCCAAGGCCCAACACTGCGAGACTAGCGCATCGTTGAAAGGTTGGTAGAGAGTGGAGTCGAGGAGCTTTACTAGCCGTTGTTGCATGCTCTGCGTAGAGGTCGAATCGTTTCCAGATACAAGACGATTGTTTCGGGCGTCAATGAGCTGGTACGCAGCTCGAGTAGTACCGTCGCTCTGTTGGACTAGCTCGACCAGTGCATCTCGATGTTTAGGCCATGTGGCCGGTGAGATGAAACTCTCAGGATTTGTGACCATTAGTGAAGAGAGGAGAGGAGTTATACGTGAAGAAAGTTGGACGAGCAGATCGCGATCGGGGTCACTTTGGATCTAATTAATTGTTAGTACTGAGGTGCAAGTATCTTGCAAGGGCCAAGAAGTAGCCTACCGTCGAGAGATGGTTAAGTAACGAGGTCACCAACCGGCGGCCTGTCTTTCTCAAACGAAGC
Source organism: Scedosporium aurantiacum (assembly GCA_000812075.1). NCBI lineage: Eukaryota > Fungi > Ascomycota > Sordariomycetes > Microascales > Microascaceae > Scedosporium > Scedosporium aurantiacum. Next base: position 8,271 of record JUDQ01000532.1, read on the forward strand.
AGATCTTTCCAATAGAGCTGCAGAATGAGAATCCACATGGGTAGCTTGGACTGTGGAGTACTTTCAAGTCCAGAGAGGATCCATTCCATGTAGTGATCACGATCTAGGAGTTGTTCGGTGTACAGGATAGTCGCTAGTCGTAGACTATGTATGAAAAAAGGTGTCAGTATTGGCCGGTAGAGGGAAGAAAAAAGAAAACAAAAGGGAAAGGAAAGCAAAACAAAACTGGCTCAACGACGATAGCAATGTGGACGGGGCGAGAGCTTACGCATATGTCACCTTTGACTTCCAGTCAGGCATTTCAAAGGACGAAAACACATTCTCCACGAACTGCTCGACAAAGACGGTCCAGTCCCTTATCCACTTGGTCTCCCCGCCCATGAATGTCTGGTTGACACCTTTCCTCCTAAAGGCTCTGAGGTCGTTGGCGCCGACGCATTTCGCCAACCAGACGGCCCTATCTGTTGGGACGTTCTTGTTCAGGCAATGATCAAGGAGCACTTTGCCTCGAATACCATGCGGAATGGTGCGGCTAAGGCGTCTGAGGGAGGTGGCAGGGTTGGCCAAGTCTTTGAGCCACATCTCCCTCTTGGTATCGGTAAGCGTCACTCGAGGGGGCGGCTTGAATGTGGACGGAGCTGTTATTTGGCCGCTAAGTCGCCTTTGAGCAAGGACACCGAGGAATACGCTGGATAGAGCGTTGAGACAATTCTTCTGCTTCAGCAGAGGGAACAGGGCAGGCTTCGCCGTCGCTGCCTCAGCTTGGTTCGGGGGCGCCTTATGAAAGTATCCGGTACGAATGACCGTCTCGGAAAACTGGTCTTCGGGATGATGGCCACTCCAGGGGAAGAAATCGGCATAGCCAGAGTTGGACACGCGTGGAAGCTCGGAAGAGGGTCGAGCACCGTCGGACTTCACTTGCTTATAGCGAGGTGCTTCTTGCGGGTACTCGATCGTGTACGGCTTCGGGCGATTGTCTCTATTCGCAACGCTAGGCACCGGCGTGGGCGTCGGGCGCGACCTGGGCACGTCACGGGAGAATCTCGCTCGGCGTTTGGGCATTGGTAAGGGTATGTTGTCATTTTCCAAGTAATTGGGTCTTATAGAACCACTCGGGCTTGGATCGACGACTTCGGAGGATTCGTTCATAGGGGTTATTCGAGATTGTAAGGGTTGCGGAGACTCGTACGTGGTCGGCTCAGCCATGATGGCATCCGTCGACAATTCTAATTTTAAACGCGAGCCACCTCTGCGAGGAGCAGTGTTAAATCGGGACTGAGAAACATCGCTTGGATCGAATGATGAGTCCATCATCGAGTCTTTGCGGATGGGAGATGGAGGCAGATACTGCTGCGACAGGCTTCGTTGATGAGAAGGGCGCTGGCCTGGCAACCCCGGACTGCTCAGGGTGCGCTGAGGCGGCCGGGGCGGCTGGGCGCCCAAGGATGTGCGAGATGTCATGGTCGGGGTGAAGTCGGTGTCGCCATCACGCGAAAATGAAGATAGAGATAATTATATGGCGATAAGGGGGGGTATATAAAAATATTCAGTCGAGCCAAGCGGCGCCGGCGATAAGTCGGCTTCGCGATGCTAAGGAGGTAGTCGCAGGGACGAGTCGGGGCGGATATGTTCAGGGTTGTCGCTAACCGGGCACGATGGGCAGACTATGCGTGAATGAGTACAATCTAGCTCATACCTGACATCGGTAGGGAGCAAGAGTCGAATGGAATTTCCTCGCATCCACAAGGTCTATCAAGCAATTATGGTTCAGAAAGGCTCGCAATCGGGAGGGAGACGAGCAATGACTCCTGCGAAGGGTCTCGACGGAAGGATGTGGCAATTAAAGAGCCGTCGAGGAGGAGGAGGACACGGTGATAGAGCGAAGAAGCGAGGTTGCACGAAGCTGGCAATGGCGATGGAAGTCGGGGGTAGAGAGTATATCGATAGAGTGAGGGAGCACGAGAAGTTGGAGCAAATACAAGGATGACAATAAGAAAGTGTGTATCGGCTCAAATACAGGTCGAAGAGGAGCTGATAGGCGACGGATCTCTATCTGGATGCGAAGCAGAGAATGGGAAAACTATCGACAGGTAAAATTGGGGCGAGATGGACTATCGTGATGACGGGTGGTGGTAAGCCAAGGCGTTTGTCGGAGAAGGCGTCTTGGTTTCTTGGGTCGGGGTGAAGGGAAGTCGTCGAGATCTGCGAGTTTAGTTTCGTTGTGCCGGATGGAGTAGCGCAGGCGCAGCATGTCACTACACTACACTAATACCTGAACGACCTCAAAGACCATCTCAGCCAGGCAAGTGGAAGTGGTGGAAGTGCACGGCAGCGCTGGCAGCACGGTGGGTCCTTCTAGGATTGGGCGTTGGGCCCTCCCACAGTTCGGGTAGTACTTCGTACCTCGAGTCAATTTAGTGGAGGACGGAGGAAGTACAGCCCAGATGCCTGTCTATCCAATCTATCAAGAGATCTTCGATGTACCTCAGTACTTCGTAGCACGGTTACGGAACTGCCAGAGTGGGAACAGGGAATGTGAAAGTTGAGGTTGGGGCAGGAGACCCGAATGCACAGTGCGTAAAATTACTTCGTACGCAGTACTGAGGTACTGGCTTTGAGATTGATTGCAGTCGGCAACTTTTTTGGGGGGACCTGGTGTGGGAGCAATCTTGGCTCAGGAGGGGTGTGTGCCCTGGCGGAGTGGGCGGCACGGGCGGCGGACCAAACACTGGTGTAATAATTAATACTTCGGACAAGTACTTCATACTTCACACATCAATCAATGTATCCAGCCAAGTTTGGTTGAGAGCTGTCGAGTGGAAGAAGAGCACACCTGATCAGCCGAGGCAACAAGAGCCCTAGAATAGCCTGGCCAGGACCGATCAATAATAAACTATTAAATGCCCATAGTGTCAGCGGGAGCTGAACTGCGAAGTAAAACTTTCTGAGTCTGGTGATGTGTTGAACACTGATTGTATTCGTAAAGGACGAGGCATAATCCTCCTCACAAGGTACAAGCGAATACCGACCGCATTTGGTCCAAGTTCAAAGTGTTGTGCTGCATAATGCTGACGAGCACTGGCTACTAAGCAGAAAAGGCACTTCACTGTTGAGAATTACAATTGTCCACTACAATATTGTAATAGTGGGATGCGAGCAAGCACTTTGGAGATCAGGAACACCTCGGAAACCAACATTGAACTTGTGCTTTGCAGTTCAAGAACCACCTCTAGTATTATCATCCATCATCTAGTGCTGGGAGGGACAGAAAAGCATTAGGAAGCTGACGGCAACCCAAGTTGAAAGAGGGTCAGCCCTGCAACTCCTTCCAAGTTCCCCTCTCACCTCAACCCGAGCCGGCACGACGTTTGAACAGCGTTGAGTTTCCATCAATCTTCTTGACCCCCCGCATATCCCGCCCATCACTCGTGTAAACCAACCCACTTGAATTCTAGTTTTACACAGCGAAGCAATATTGATGCTTTCTGCCCCGCACGCCCCCCGGCTAGGCTGCCGATATCAGGTTACGATCGCTTCGCATGGGATGCATTCTCTCTGCAGCATTGCATCCTCCTTCCGCTTTTATCAGGGTCCCCCGTCCCGAAAAGCCGCACACCGTTCGTTAGTTTGTGGGTGAAGGCCACCCTCCACTTCGCATTGTTGGACAGGGCGTCAGATTGCGGTCAGATGGTGTGTGTCTCGGCCAACATAGCTTGAGTTGACGATGGCGGTTCCTCGCGTCCCAATGCACAACACCCGGTCTGCTTTAACCTTTTCGTAATGGCAGCAGCAACCCGCAAACTAGTTTGTCAGAGAATCGAGGGCGTCACAAATCGCCGCAAACATTCCCCCCCCCCAAAGCATCCCTGGACCATCATTGCCACCAAACTCGTAAAACGCCGACGATGATCGTCTGACCTCTTGGGAGAAGGGGAAAAAGGCGGCTTCTAAAATAGAAACTACTACAGTATATCCTCAGTAGTTTATTTGCCTTAAACGCAAATCCTCATCCTCAATCATCGATGTCGTCGCACAGTAGTGTAAACTCAGGATACTTTGGATGTTCGAGTCTGTCAAGAGATTGTGCCTGACAACAGGAACATCGCTTTCAAGATCCTGTTTTACGAAGGATCGATGTGATTGAATGTCCCTCCCCTCTTATATGGTTTCCGTGCTACCTCTCGTAGCGACGTTTCATTTTTATTTTTAATTTTTTTTATTCGAACTCAATTATTCTCATCTTCGTACATTTGATGTAATGTCGATTGTCCGGCTCAGGGGACCTTCCGAGAGTATTCCCGGACTCGAACCATTTTCGGCTGAAAGCAGTGCTTGACCGCGGGTTTTTCTGGCCTAGCAGGCTAGCGGTGAGAGAGCGGAGTTTGACCCAGATGAAATGACGACACGCGACCGCCCACATTCGTCTCTCCATGAGTGCATTTACCCCGGTTCTCTTGTTCGCCGACTTTGAGCTAAGCTAGTCAACTATTACCGCCTGTGGTGTAGTGTAGCGTAGCCTGGCGTAGTCCATTACTTTGCTTCTCTCCCTGCCTTCGCGAACCACTCACTCACTATTACTCACATGATAATCTCTTGAATGTTGGCATTCCCATCCCACAAGTGCTACATTTTGACATTAGTAAAGATTGGCCGCCTCCATCGTAAATCTCACATAAACAACTGTGAATAAATCCTCGTTGGTGACATCTACTTCGTAGGTGATTATTGGTCCCCCGTTTCACGACGTGAAACTGTCTAGCTTTAGGACGGAGAAAGAAATCTATTTCCCATCACTCGCTCAACCTACAGCCCGGCATGTCACTTCCGGGGTGATGTTAGAGGACATCATCAGCCAAAGGTATCGCGATCCAGTACCACCAAACTCAAGCTTACTGGATGAGGAAATGCTATACTATTAGAGTGCCTCTAAAAATTAGGGGCTGTAAGAGGGTTACAACAAGTCATTCCAAGTCAGAGTCCAGAAGCACAGAGACGCCAATAAAATTGCGAAGCAACGCGAAGGATGAAGTCCAGCCCAAATGTGATTTATGGTTGTGATTATGTAATGCGCAAGGTTGAGACTGCGACGACGTCGCATTCTCGCTAACTTCAAAGGAGTGAGCTTTGTTCAGCCATTCCGACCATCGTAGAATCAACATCATCGCAGAATAGACACAATGACGAGCCTAAAGGACATGCGAAGGGTAGACCTAGGTAAGCTTTCAATGTTATTTGTTTTCTCCTTCGTGTGGTCCTCAAAGCTCGAGGCGCCGTCCGCATCACCAGAACCCCTGAGAACTAAAGAGCTAACCACCATCCCCACAACGCAGTCGTCCCCTATCAGGAACCTCAGCCCCGACCCGACGAGGTCGAGTTCTCCTCTACTCTCTCCTCCACCCTCCCGATGGCGGCGATGATGACGCGAAATCGATTCATTGGTTGGGCTTCTTTTGTCTTCAGTCTCCAGTCCTGGCTCGGCCAAAGCGAGCAGACCAGGAAGAATGCCAGTATGCCAGGCTACTTCTCTGCTGTCATGGCCTGTAAGTTTCTCTATGTCTCCTCGACCTACATTCCTCTATGTACACACTATGCAAATTGCTTGAAGTGCGATCGCGGCTAATTCTTGTCCACCTTGTGTAGTCCTTGCTCTCGCTATTGTGTACCTACCCATCTTCCTGCCTCCGAATGCTAAACAGCAAGCGCCTCTCACTCCATGATTTCCGCCATCGGTAAACATTCAACGGGTTTCTGTACTATTGAAGAATTTTAAACTTGGTCAAGCGTCTCTCTGAGCGTTGTTGGGATAATGATAATAACGTCCGGGATCCCCAGTGTCGTGATTCCTCTTGGGAAGGTATTTTCGGACGACATGAATGGGTATGGGCTGTCGGGAGGCTGGTTGCACACGTTATGGTTTGGATGGGGTGTAAGATATCCTCTATATGAAAATCAAAACAGTATTATACTCCGCTCTGACGTGACACTCTTACCCGTGAGCTCAAACGAGGTCCTTACAACTGAATGGGGTGCCGGTGATTGCGGCTGCTGGGAACCAACTCGTAACTTCCAACGAATTGCCACGTCCCAGCCGGACATCCTACGGAAGGATCTTATCAGATGTCTATGAGGGGGCTATAATCACCGTTCAAGTGAGATATGAACCAAGCTCGTCACACGAGTTCAAACCTGGTGGATGTCAGTTTAATATTGTATATTTCGTCGAGATCACCCTACTACAGCCGCCGAGAACTCGCGATATCAAAACTCTGTATCTCAATGATATTTTTTCCCCTTCCGGTCTTTCGTACCAGTAACCGTTAACAAACCAATCCCATGAAGCAGTTAATAGATTCTTAAACTAAAGGCACATCACCGTCGCGGCCCCATCAATATAACAGACTGCTTACAACAACAGCAGGAAGATTCTCTTCGGCAGGAAACAGAGGGAGGGTTGAATATAGAAGAGTCCCCTTATCTGGAAGCAGTCGTTTCGATGCCATCACTTGGTGTGGTGACTTTCCAAATCCGTTACGACAGATGCCCCAGGCGGTCGCGGTGCTGCTATGGCTAGAAGTGTCGTAATCAGCTCTGATGACAGTCAGTAGTCACAGTACTTCACAAGCAATATCAGTAAGCAGTTATGATCGGGAAGGATAGTCTTATTCTCTATCTATATGTTCCAGCAGGAACTATCGTTCCTTAAGCACTGCCTAGGTTAGTTATGACACCATGCAGTTCTTCCCTGGTTAGCCATGGCGGACCGCCAAGGTGAGCTCTGGTGGTGGTGAGGTGTTACGACTACAAGAACTGCCGTTCTCGGAATAGAATCAGTTCCACACCCGGATTCCGCCGGGTCATTTCAACCTCGAAATGTCCTCGCCGTGGCTGGCACGAGCCGCCTGACGAGAGTCAGTGGTGTCGCTGAAGGCTTGACTCATCCTAAGAATCGGATCTACGCTACAATGAATGTGCGGCGAGGATATGAACTTTTAGTGATAGTGAAAGGAGACATCCACTGGTCTTGTGCTGGCTGGCGACTAGTGGAAGAAACGAAGGTCTGCGTTTCCTCTCTTGAATCGATTCTGGCCTGAACCCGCAACTACACTTCTAGCAATTACCTATAACGAGAGGTGCCATTCTTCAACCGGCGAGCTCGTTTCTAAAGTGGCCCTATCTGAATGGCAATCTACCCACCCATTGGAAAGACAAGAGGCACGCCTTGGGGGTGAAGGAACGACAATAGACTCCAGATCAGAGGGCCGGTATACTTCTCTAGTGTCTGGAAGCAGGGTTATCTAAAACTGACGTTTAAAAAATACCTGGGTAATCTGGGAGCTTGCTAGTAGAGAGACAGCACTCCTCATATTGTCAGCCATGTTCCAGAGGGTGATGGACGATGTTTGGAAGCTTAGAGAATATCTAGGGGAGTCTGCGAAAGTAATTCTGCGAACGTAATTCTTCTGTCACCGGCGTTCGGAGGCCAGGTCCAATCCATGGGAAATAAAATATGCCTGGATCCCAGAGGGCCTCGAGCATCAAGAAGAAGAGTAGCGCGAGGTGAGAAAACCCGCACCAGGAGGGTCTTCGTCGGTGACCTTTTCGCAGATTTGGGGGAGAAGAGTTGGGACCTTGGAGAAGCCATCTGATGGTACGGCAAAGCAAGATGTGTTCGCCAGTCGCCACCAGGTGTGTCCAGCTGAACCCATTTTAACACACCAGAACGCCCAGAACAGTACGAACCGTGCTCGAAGTACAGAGACCAGAGGAGAACTCCCATCAAGACATTCCCTCTAAAGATATTGATCATTGAACAACACGGCGCCTAATTCAAACGAGTAGAATCCTCTATTTACCACCAAAAATATAAATTTGATGATTTTCCCCCAATATTCGTAGGCGCCTTTCCTGCAGGCGCCGGATCGACATCAAGATCAAATGTAGGCCCATTTGGTGAAGTGCCAGCCACTCATGGTGATGTTTCGTTTCAATCCTGAAACACATCCAACGCTGTGTGACATTATACTGTAACAGAAGATCCGTTCTGGGCCTCACCCACCCCTTGCTTCTCTGGCCTCCCTCTCTCTCATTTACCTCCTCTTCTCCTCCCTTTCGAATTTTTAATGCCTTCTATCCCTTCTTTCACCGCCAAATAATCGAGAAACTTTAGATCTCCTTTCGCCGTTCGCCGTTCACTTTCGCCCAGCTGGTCTGACTTGTACGTTCGTCCAAACTGAGTTTGCCGCTTCCATCCGTCCTTTGGTCCTTCCGTCTTCCGATTTCCTCTTTCAATTTGCGCCGGTCGAGAACTTGATCCAATCCCGCGAGAACGACGAGACAAAGAAAACGAGGCACCTGAGACCATCGATTCTCATCAATCGACACATTCTCACAAACCGACACCATGAAGATCACTACGCTCGCCGCCGTTGCCGTCACCCTCTGCACCTCGCTCGTCAGCGCCGGCATGGTTCTCATTCCCGTCTTCCCTGACCAGGTAGTGCAGAAGCAAGCTGGAGATTGCCCTTTCGGTGTCGTGACACCAATTGGTTGCGCGTGAGTTGACCCTACTGTCATTGGAAAGCCGGATCGAATCAGGTTGAGGAGGGGAAGAGAGAGTGAATCGTCTGTCCAGGCCAGTTCGGATGCGAGACGGCAGCGCGGAAGCGATGTACAGGGGGACATTCATGTGTGCTAACATCCCGACTCATAGTCCTGGCAGGGCTGCTCTCCCAAATACCGCATGAGCGAAACGGAAGGAAACGAAAAAAACGACAATTAATCTGCACTGGGACTTGGAACACTAATCCCTCGAGGATGAAATTTAAAGGGACCGTCCTAGACGGACGCTGGTTCCATGTTATTTTTGGTTTGGCTTGATTTGAATAGACACAGCAGCGTCTGTTATGGCATGGAAATTTCAATCCTCCCGGTTTACGTGGGGAAGCGGAAGTGTGTAGAGACTTCTCGGTTCAACTTAGAGTCAAGCCGGGGAGCGAGCTTTGTGCTGGCACACAGGATGGACTGTTCGATTCTTGATACCTTATACATACTTTTTACATTTTGAATATAGCGTTTGTGAACGGCGTTTGCTACTCATTCTCATTGCTCGATCAGGACTGAACTGTGAATCCCCAGGCTAGGTTCTTATGATCCCCATACTTCGTACATGTCACGCGTGTCAGCCCTCGAGAAGGAGCCGTGGTCTAGCTAAACTCCTCCGAAAGTATAGAAACGTACAGACCATTGTCAAACTTTCGTGTCAATGCCCATTGAACCTATTCTAAACACTTTATCATCGCCCATCAATGATCAACTCCGCCGATTAGCAGTCGCATTTCCATATGAGCTGCTCGGTTGAAAATTCCTTGTTCATAGTCGCTTATAAAGCCTCCAGTGCTCTTTTCCTCATCGGTGTTGCTCGGCCCAGAACGGGTGAGCTTTGTGATGACCCTAACCTATCGAGGAATTGTGGAACATAGGAACCTCCAACAAACTTGTCCTTCACCGTGGAGCCGCTCAGTAAACAGACCCTACGCTACCATAGGCGATGGACTCCTGGGATCATCACTGAGTCCCACCGTTCCACATAGCAAACTGCATAGGTCTCTTACGCAGGGAGTTCACATCCTTGGAGCTACCACAAGCCACCAACAAGCCGGGCGCGTCCGGTTTAGGAGGGATTTCTAGGTGGGGTGTTTAGTTTGCTACGTTCTAGACCTCTCTCAGTCTACGAGACTGCAACCGCCATATTCTCTTGTTCTGCGTCCTTGTAATAGATCGCACCTCAGTACGAAGTACGGAGAAACCGACTTCGTTTTAGCCACGGGGGCGAGTCTCGCTCACTAGGAAAGCCAAGTCGAGGACCCCTATCCCCTATCTTTCGGGTCCATCAGAACCCAAACGCCACACTTTTTCTTCTTCTTTTCTTAGTAGTCCCCTCTCTTGGTCGACTGGTTCGTCGTAAGTAGCATGTTTCAAATTGTGACGTCTAGTGTAAATCTAGGGGGTATAGCGAATGAATGTGGCAAATTTTGGCCATGATATGTTCCCCGGTAACGCCCATATGCCCGTTGAAAAGAAAGAAAAGAATCCCAAATCTTCTCCGAGTATTCCCCGTTTTAGCGGTCCTGGTATTCATGAACCAGGCGCTGGCAATGGCCCCTGAAGGACCAAGATATCTCCAAAAAAAAAAAAAAAATATTAAA